>QVTF01023400.1:30000-51824 GCA_003573665.1 Oxygymnocypris stewartii
TAAATTGTATTATTATTATATTTTATTATTTTATTTTTAAGTTACTAGCAAATCGAGCTTGTGAGTTATTACAGTTTTGTATCCATTGAAATTATTTATTTTGCTTTGTTTTACTGCATTTTATTTATTTTTCATATTAAAATTGTATGCTTAACTTAAAGCACGGCACCAAGTCATGGGTTTGACTCCCAGGGAATACATGAATGGATCAAATTAAGTTCTTAAAGGGTGCCTCGGATAAAATCATCTTTCAAATGTATAAACGTTATTGATGAAAAAGAAAGCATTGCATTGACCTTGTTAACAAACCCACACAACCCAGTCTGATTGATGGAGAACTTACTCTTGAATGATGTCAGACTAATGATGGAGCTCATGAGTTACTGGTTTATGTACCTCTGACCTTTCCCAAGAGCCCCGTCTGTCCTCTCTTTCTGTGACGAAGCGTCTTTCCTGCAACGATATGACGATTTATGAGCCGAACCTGAGAGGAATTCATTAATCTGTCTGTGTGTGTGTGTGTGTGTGTTGTCTGTCTGTGTGTGTCTGTGTGTCTGTCTGTGTGTGTCTCTGTGTGTGTGTGTGTGTGTGTCGTGTCTGTCTGTGTCGTGTCTGTGTCCTGTGGTGTCTCTGTGGTGTGTGGTGTGTGGGTGGGTGTGTGTGTGTCTGTGTGTGTTCATTCACCGCTTGCTCTTTCTTTCTCTCTCTGTGTGTGTGTGCGTGCGCGTGTTCTCTGTCAATGTCGTCGCAGGATTGTACTTTTCATACAGTGACTAAGTATTTATGTCATTTTGTTTGTGCGTGTGTGAGGACTGTTCACTTACAGCTGAGGATTGTGAAGGTCCTTGTGAACGTGTGTGTGTGTGTGTGTGTGTGTGTGTACTGTCCGACCCGAGGAAACTCACCCTCGGTGACTCTGTGGATAAAATCAAACTCTGGGAAATTTGCCAAAACTGGCTGTGTGAGTGTTTGCTGACCAAGCCCTCAGCAAAGGGTAAAAGATGAATGGAAGGATGAATTAATGCAAGCAAAGATGCCGAGAGAGAGAGACTATATTCAAAACATTGATCTGTTTGAGTCAGGCTCCTCAAACAACCAATGATGTGAGTTTGGGGGCGGGACTATCTGTTTGACTGACCAATGACAGATGGAGGAAGCGTTTTGCACCCTAATTGTTTATTCCTTTTTTATTTTTTGTTAAATTGATGAATTGCTCATTTCTATACTGGTGCCTGCTGGTTTAATACAGGTCAATCCGGTCTTTCAGATGCAGCTGGCTGAGCCAAAAAACTTCTGCTGAATTGCTTTTATTTATTCATTTTAAAAATATATTAAAATACAGATTTTATTTTTAACCTATTGAAATTATTATTTTTTTTTAAATTTTCACCTATTTTTGTCTCAGCTTGCACTATTTTTACTTTTATTTTGTTGTACCTGTATTTCCCCTGTATGCAGATATGCTGTGTGTCTGTGGTAAATAAAACATATATATATATATAAGGCATTTGTGTCCTATCAATAAATTAAGACCCACAGAGAGGGCTTTAATTAGCTATTGGCTCTCTAACCCAGTCACCACAAGCTGTGTGTGTATGTGTGAGGTCACTTCCTGTCTGTGATGTCGTCGTCATTGCATATCTAGGTAATGTATTGTTTCAAATGACCTGTCAATCAAACATGGCCTCTATGCTGCAGCCAATAAGAGCTCAGTCATCCTGTATCCACGGCGACGCACACCCTCTGCTACATTTGATCAATAACTGCAGTGTGTGATCGAGAGTAAATCTCATGTTTATATGTTGTGTGAAGTGGGTAATATCATTACTGTGTTTTATGTTTTAATCAGGAGTGGCAGAGCAGTTTGCCATCGCGGAGGCAAAGCTTCGCGCCTGGTCTTCAGTGGACGGTGACGAGTCTAATGATGATTCTTATGATGAAGATTTTCTACCTGCGAATGAGCCCGTTACACAGAGCACAGGTACAGCACAGTCACACATTCTCGCATGCTCTCGCAGACTCTCACTCTCGCTCACGCTCACACACTCTCTCGCGCACTCTCACTATCGCTATCACTCTTGCTCACACTCACTCGCACACTCACTCTCTTGCTCTCGCGCACTCTCACTCTCGCACACTATCGCTCACACTCGCTCTCGCGCACTCGCACACTCACTATCGCTATCACTCTCGCTCACACTCACTCGCTCTCGCGCACTCTCACTCTCGCACACTATCGCTCACACTCTCTCGCTCTCGCGCACTCTCACTCTCGCACACTATCGCTATCACTCTCGCTCGCACTCTCGCACCCTCTCACACTCGCACACTATCGCTATCACTCTCGCTCTCTCGCACACTATCACTCTCGCTCACTCGCAAACTCACTCTCTCGCTCTCGCGCACTCTCACTCTCGCACACTATCGCTATCACTCTCGCACTCTCGCTCTCGCACACTATAGCTATCACTCGCACACTCACTCTCTCGCTCTCACACTCTCACACACTCGCTATCACTCTCGCTCACACTCACTCGCACACTCAATCTCTCGCTCTCGCGCACGTCTCACTCTCGCACACTATCGCTATCGCTCTCGTGCACTCTCGCGCACTCTCTCTCTCTCGCGCAAGTATATTTTCATGTAATTGTTAATATATATTCATCCATTGTTCACATTATAAGGATAGATATAGTTATAATTATAGATACAACATTTATTATTATTAAAATGAATTTATTTATATGCATGCATTACAGCTTATTCTTGTCAGCACAGATATAGTTGCATCTTCTGTATTTTCCGTTCGTTCTTCCGTCCTTTCATCCATTTGTAGTTTTCTCTCCCCATCACACTGAACACTGTCCTAGTGCCCTACTTTCATTCAGAAAACACCCCTCTCTCTCTCGTTCCGGCGCTATTTGATATCCCAGCATTCATTTCTCCTGCAAGTTTAATGTGTTGTGCCGCTGCAGAGTGAAGGGAATGAAGATGCTCCGCTCGAGTTTGCAGATTTACACGGTTTTAATCAGATGTGTTATGACGCGCTAATGAACCGTTAAAGACCAAACGCTGCTTTACAGACGATCAGGACAGATTTGATTTTTAATATATAACACTGAAGGGACTGGCATGTTACGTTCTATTGAAATAACACCATGCAACATAAATAGTGTATGCCAATTATATTCATCTATACTAAATGCATTATATAAATATCTACTAATTTTAGATAACTTATGTATTTTCTTGGTGTTTACTTTTTATACATTTATTCATGTTAGTACATTTATTAGTTTATTTATTATTACTATTTATTTTATATATATGTGTGTGCATACGCATACAATTAATAACAGTACTTATATTATCAATAATTAATTGTGTGTGTGTGTGTGTGACTTATAAATTAAGTTTATAAAAGTTATTTATAATAATGTATAAATAAGTGAATGAATGAACAGATAAATGAATAAAAAGTTTAATAAAAACCAAGAAAATATTAAAGATAAAATTACACTCACACGCATATATAGTTTTTATATTTTAACTACATTTTTATATATACATTTTGTAAGCATGTTTTGCAGACACCTTATTTTTCATGTTGTATTCATATATACTTTGTGTTTATTAATTTTTTTTCTGTATTATATCTTAGATTACATTTATTAATTTTATTTTAAGCATAATTATAATTATTTTAATGAGTTTAAAACAAAAAAGGAAAATTATTTGACCGTTGGTTGAGGAAAAATGTGCTTTTCTTGTAAATTAATCTTGTTTTTCAGTAAAAATAATAAACCTGTTTGATTGAAGTAATGATTTGTTGCTGTGGTCTCCTCTCAGATCTGTCCTCGTACCCTCATTACCTGCGGGATCTGCTGCACACTCAGGTGTGTCAGGCTCACCTGCGGGGGCGTGGCCTGTGTGAGGCGGAGAGCGGCGTGGGCGCTGACCTTTCACCTCCCGTGGGGTCGCCAGGGTCGCCGTCGGACACGCTCTGCTCCAGCATGTGCAGTTTGGACGAGAGACACCCGTTGCTTCGGGATCTGGGGCGTCACACGGACCTCACCGCCAAGATCCTCAGTGCTCTTCAGGGAGGGGAGGAGCTCCTGTTAGCCCGCCTACACAGGGCGGGGCACAGGCGAGGCCACTCCCACTGCTGCTTCGAAACGTTTTCTGAGACGTTTGAAGACGAGGACACACCTTGTAAGGACTGTGGGGGCGGAGTCTGCCTCCTGCCGGAATATTCCACACGGAGGAAGGTGTCGGATGTGGCTTCGTCCGGCGTAGTCTCGCTCGACGAGGAAGACGTAGAGGAAGAAGAGGGAGAAGAACAGTGAACAGTGCACGTTTCTTTCAGACTACACCCATTAATTTGCATTTGGGCTCCTCCCACTTATTTGCATTTGAACTCCACCTGTTGAATGGCATTGAGGCTATGCCCACCTATTTGCAATCGGATTCCACCCACTTATTTACATTCGGACTCCACCTGTTGATTTGCATTTGGACTCCACCCCCTTATTTACATTCGGACTCCACCTTTTGATTAGCATTTTGACTCCACCCCCTTATTTACATTCGGACTCCACCTGTTGATTTGCATTTGGACTCCACCCCCTTATTTACATTTGGACTACACCTGTTGATTGACATTCGGCTCCGCCCACTTATTTATATTCGGACTCCACCTGTTGATTTGCATTTGGACTCCACCCACTTATTTATATTAGGCCTCCACCTGTTGATTTGCATTCAGACTCCGCCCACTTATTTGCATTCAGACTCCGCCCATTGATTTGCGTTCAGGCTCCGCCCACTTATTTGCATTTTGGGTGCCAGTTGCTCTTGTCTTTTGGAAAACACTGACTCTTTCATTCTCAGGCTCACGAAAAAAAAATGCATCTTGACAAACTAAACGGAGGAACGCAAGACTGACGTCGACCTCATTATCGTGCATGTGTCGCGCAAGTGCCGGACTGAGTGCGAAGTCCTGGACGGCCAGTTGTTTCGCACGGTTTGTGGATTTAGCTGTTGTGTATTCCCGCTCCTCATGTGACATCAGGCCCCATTGCATTCTGGGTCTTGATCACATGACGCCTGTTCCCTGGTCCCTGGTTGGCATGGCTTGCTGATTACGTCAAAAACTCACCGTCGTTAACGAAGCAATGCACGAATGCCGAATGTTTATACCATGACATAGAATGTGTAAGAATACCGACGATCAAGTTATGCGGTTTTTCTATTATTACTATAAATTTTGATTATATTGAATGTTTGTTTTTGCCTGTTTTAAAGCATTTTTGTCCTCAGACGACACAATGAATGTTTTGGAGTTGATCCAGTGTTGGTGAATCGTAATATGGGTCATATTGAAGGACTTTGGGAGAGTTGCTCTATTTTTGTACGTGTGGTTTTTGCGGTGAATTTGGAGTAAGTGAGTAACGCTGTGGTTTGTTCACAAGATGCTTGTTTATTGCTTTCTTTCTCTCTTTCCGTCTCTGAATTATCACTGTGTGATATTGTCTACATCAGGAAAAAATTATAAGAATGTGAAAACGAAATGAACGTCCCTTTTTCTTTCTTTGTCTCTGTGTAATTGTGTTACTGTCGCTCGTCCTGGTCGTGTTCTTTGCGTTCGGTAAATGTCAAGCACTCTCTGTTTTCCTATAACGGCCACTTTTGTTCTCAGATGTTCCAGTGTTACCATGGAGATCCATGATTCACCAGAAATTATGGGTTATAGTCAATCAGGCAGCTTTGACAATCTAATTAGTGTGTACACATACACACACACACACACACACACACATTCATACTCTTACACACACATGCTTACATGCACACAATCATACTTATATACACACACATTTACAGTATATCAAACATACACACACACACACAAACACTCTCATATACACAGAACCATACGCGCACACATTCATACTCCTATATACACACACTCTCTCATATACACACACACGACCATACACACTCATTCATACTCTTACACACACATGCTCACATGCACACAATCATACTTACACACAATCATATATACACACACATATACAGTATGTCAAACATACACACACACTCTCTCATATACACAGAACCATACACACACACACACATTCATACTCATATGCACACAAACATAGACAGTATATCAAACACCTGCTCACATGCACACAATCATACTTCTATACATATACAGTGTATCAAACATGCACACACTCTCATATACACACACATTCATACTCCTATATTTACACACACACATTCATACTCATATGCACACAATCATTCTTATATAAACACACATATGCAGTATATCACACACACATTCTCATATACACACAGAACCATACACGCACACATTCATACTCATATATATATATATACACACACACACACACACACACACATGCATGCATATATATATATATATATATATAGACACACACACATGCATGCATGTATATATATATATACACACACACACACGCATGCATATATATATATACATACACGCATGCATGCATATATACACACACACACACGCATGCATATATATATATATATATATACACTCACACACGCATGCATATATACACATACACACACGCATGCATGCATATATATACACACACACACACACACACACGCATGCATATATATACACACACACACACACGCGCATGCATATATGTATGTATGTTATTTTTTTTATGTTGTAAACAGTCAAACACGATGAAATATTTTCTTGAGATTGAAAATACCTTTTAATTTCAACCTTATAATGCTTATAATATTAACCATATTAAGGGGCATGAAAGTAAATTTCTAATATTACAGTATCGCCCGACTAGAGATCAAAGCGTTAAAATTAGTAATAAAAACTGCATTCTGAATAGAAAACAAATAATGTTTTTTTTCTTCTAATGTAATATATGTGAAAGTATTTTCAAAATATAAAAATATGTATTAAATGCTTTAAAAAAAAAAAAAATTTTAAATTGTAATTTTTATATTTTTAATGGCCGAGAAGTACATTAGTGAAAATTTATTTACGTAAATATATTTTGAAACCTAAGTTATTTTTTTGTAAATATATTTAAAATATATATTTGAAACCAAATAAGTTTTAACGTGGCTCTCTTCACTCGGACCAGTAAGAGAATATCTAAGCTGATAATGTTATTTATCTCATTGCTATGCAGTTGCTATGGTTTTCCGTGCTTAACAACACACTGAACCATTTTGAGCAGCTTAGCGACCGCGTTCTATGGTCCACAGGGTTGTGATTGTAGAGTGTTTTGATCAATAGCGTCTCTGCAGGAGTCTCTTGTGTAACGCTCTGATGTCTCTTACAGTCTGATTAGGATTCATCGCTTCAACTGCATTTCTAACACAAGCGTCGTACTGATTTTATGTTTTATCTTCCATTCTCATTCGGCAAAAAAAATCTATTTGTAAGTATATTTAAAAAAAAAAAGTGATATTTTTTTTTTTTTTTTTTTTTACCAAATAATTTTTTGAGATGTCTTTGAAAAATATATTAAAAATTTAAAAAATTTTTAAAACGATTTAACATATTTATTTTTCTCTTTATATATTTCAATGCAAGATAACTGATTCACGTCACATTTGAAGAAAAATCGCAACAAAGTTCAACATATATAAATGTACACACACACAAAATATCTCACAGAAGTAAGTACACCCCTCAAATTTGTGTACATATTTTATTATATCTTTTCATGTGACATCACTGAATATATAACACTTTGCTACAATGTAAAGTAGTGAGTGTACAGCTTGTATAACAGTGTAAATGTGCTGTCCCCTCAAAATAACTCAACACACAGCCATTAATGTCTAAACCACTGGCCACAAAAGTGAGTACACCCCTACGTGAAAATGCCCAAATTGAGCCCAATTAGCCGTTTTCTCTCCCCAGTGTCATGTCTCGTTAGTGTTACAAGGTCTCAGGTGTGAATAGGGAGCAGGTGTGTTATCGCTCTCACTCTCTCATACTGGTCACTGGAAGTTCAACATGGCACCTCATGGCAAACAACTCTCAAACAACAATCTGAAATATGAATTGTTGCTCTACATAAAGATGGCGTAGGCTATAAGAATAACCAAGACCCTGAAACTGAGCTGCAGCACGGTGGCCAAGACCATACAGCGGTTTAACAGAACCGGTTCCACTCAGAACAGGCCTTGCCATGCTCGACCAAAGAAGTTGAGTGCACGTGCTCAGCGTCATATCCAGAGGTTGTGTTTGGGAAATAGACGTATGAGTGCTGCCAGCATTGCTGCAGAGGTTGAAGGGGTGGGTGGGTGGGGGGGGGGGTCAGCCTCTCAGTGCTCAGACCATACGCCGCACACTGGATCATATTGATCTGAATGGCTGTCAAGAAAGCCTGCAAACAGTTTGCTGAAGACAAGCAGACTAAGGACATGGATTACTGGAACCATGTCCTGTTCTCTGATGAGACCAAGATAAACTTATTTGGTTCAGAGCATGTGTGGCATGTGTGGCAGCAACCAGGTGAGGAGTACAAAAACAAGTGTGTCTTGCCTACAGTAAAGCATGGTGGTGGGAGTGTCATGGTCTGGGGCTGCATGAGTGCTGCTGGCACTGGGGAACTACAGTTCATTGAGGGAACCATGAATGCCAACATGTACTGTGACATACTGAAGCAGAGCATGATCCCCTCCCTTCGGAGACTGGACCGCAAGGCAGTGATCGTTATCATGTTGGAAACAGTTGATAAAGAAGCTGAGGGTAAAGGTGACGGACTGATTGGCCAAGCATGTCTCCAGACCTAAACTCTATTGAGCATCTGTGGGGGATCCTCAAACAGAAGGTGGAGGAGCACAAGGTCTCTAACATCCACCAGCTCTGTGATGTCGTCATGGAGGAGTGGAAGAGGACTGCAGTAGCAACCTGTGAAGCTCTGGTGAACTCCATGCCCAAGAGGGTTAAGGCAGTGCTGAAAAATAATGGTGGCCACACAAAATATTGACACTTCGGGCGCAATTTGGATATTTTCACTTAAGTGTGTACTCACTTTTGTGGCCAGCGGTTTAGACATTAATGGCTGTGTGTTGAGTTATTTTGAGGGGACAGCAAATTTGCACAGTTATACAAGCTGTACACTCACTACTTTACATTGTAGCAAAGTGTCATTTCTTCAGTTCTGAGATACTGTAAGTGTGTGTGTGTGTGTGTGTAACTGCATGGTTTTGTCCTGTTTTCTCAGCATTTTACTCTCAATCTCATTCTTTCTCCTTGTCATTGCCCCTTATCTCGATTCTTTTTCTCTCTGTCTGTGGAGATGAGCTCTTTTTAAAGTTAAACGCTATAAAAAGAGTCTTAAGTTGTCTGTCACTCCGCGCTCTGATTGGTCGGATGCTGCCCGTTGTGATGCACGTTTAACCGTCCAGTCGTGTCGCTGGACTGTGACAGAGTGACGGCCCCCTTCTGTGGACACTTTCCCGGGGCCAGAGACGACATTGAGTGTGTGTGTATGACGTGAGGTTAAGTGTCTATAAATAGACAAATATTGACCTCCTCTTTAAAATCAGCAGTCAAGACGTCATTGTGTGTGTGTGTGTGTGTGTGTGAAAGAGAGAGAGTGTGTGTGTGTGTGTGAGAAAGAGTGTGTGTGTGTGTGTGTGTGTGTGAGAGAGAGAGAGTGTGTGTGTGAGAGAGAGAGAGAGTGTGTGAGAGAGAGTGTGTGTGAGAGAGAGAGAGTGTGTGTGAGAGAATAGAGTGTGTGTGTGAGAGAGAGAGAGTGTGTGTGTGAGAGAGCGAGGTGTGTGTGTGTTTGTGGTGTGTGTGTGGTGTGTGTGGTGAGAGAGAGAGAGAGTGTGTGTGAGAGAGAGAGAGTGTTGTGTGTGTGAGAGAGTGTGTGTGAGAGAGAGAGTGTGGTGTGTGTGTGTGAGAGTAGAGAGCGAGTGGTGTGTGTGTGTGTGTGTGAGATTGAGAGAGAGTTGTGTGGGTGGTGTGGGTGGTGGTGAGAGAGAGAGAGAGAGTGTTTGTGAGAGAGAGTGGTGGTGTGTGAGAGAGAGAGAGGAGTGTGTGAGAGAGAGTGTGTGTGAGAGAGAGAGATTGTGGTGTGAGAGAGATAGAGTGTGGTGTGTGTGTGTGGTGTGAGAGAGAGAGAGTGTGTGTGTGAGAGAGCGAGGGTGTGGTGTGTGTGGTGTGTGGTGTGGGTGTGGTGTAGAGAGATAGAGAGAGTGTGTGTGAGAGAGATAGAGTGTGTGTGTGTGTGTGAGAGAGAGTGTGTGTGTGTGTGTGTGAGAGAGAGCGAGTGTGTGTGTGTGTGTGTGAGATTGAGAGAGAGTGTGTGTGTGTGTGACGTGAGGTTGTGTCTATAAATAGACAAATATTGACCTCCTCTCTAAAATCAGCAGTCAAGAGGTCATTATGTGTGTGTGTGTGTGTGTGTGTGTGTGTGTGTGTGTGTGTGTGTGTGTGAGAGAGAGAGTGTGCATGTGTGTGCGTGTGAGAGTGTGTGTGTTAAACATGCGTTTGTCTCTTAATTACATGCCGTTCACGGGTCTCTGCAGGTGTGTGTTCTGGAAATGACTCTCTCTCTGAGGACTGAAATCTCTCATTCAGCGCTTAATTAGACTCTCTTCAGTCCCTCGATAGTGAGCATACTGCACTGCACACCTTTCATTTCGTTTTTCTTATGAATATTTGACTGCTTGACTAGTTATTTTAATATCAAAGTGTTTGTTTTTGCATCTTGTTTGGGTTCTAAATAAAGTTAGTTAATGTTATTTATTAAGTGGCTGTCTGGATATTATATCCTGCTTGATATTATATTGAAATATATATATATATATATATATATATAAATACATACATTAGTGAAAATCATCACCACTGAGTGTTGAAGATATGGAGGACTAAACCTGTATACATGCATAAACAAACAAACAAATAAAATGAAATAATAATACATTAAGTGAATATATGACTTAAAAATAATAATAAAAATACATTTGTATTACTTTTTTCCCTTTATTATTCTCTGTATTACAACTAAATGTTGTATTGTTATTATTTCAGTCATTTTTATATTTAAATTAATAAATTTATGCATTCATTCATTTTTTGTATTTTTTTTGGGGGGGGGGGGGGGGGGGTAAATAAAATAATGCTATTTATATATGCTAATACTTGTCAAGCAAAACAATAAACAATTAAATAAATACATAATTATTTTTTACTTAAACACAAGCATAATTTATCAGTGTACAGTAAGACCAAACAAACACAAATGTGATACATAAATCCTCTATTAATCACTTAAACACTGGCTGTAGTTCCTACAGTCACATATTGTGATAGTTGTGTTGTTAGTAGTTGATTGTGTGGGTGTTTCTGTCAGGTCTCCCGCTCGTTTGGAGAGGTTTTCCGTGTCTTATCTCTCGGACCGTTACTCCAGGAGTGGATTCCAGGAGCTCGGCCTTTTATGGAGCGGTCCGAGAGGCCAGATATCCCACAATGCAGTGCAGCAGCTCTCTATATGTTAGCAGGGAGCGAGAGCGCTCCTGTCCTGCATCATGGCGTGTCGTTACAGCACGAGCTCCGTCCGCTCCTCCAGTGCTGCTCGACTGCACAGCTGCTTCAGAGAGGAGTCCTCCATCAGCTCCGTCACCGACGAGTCCTGCTGCTGCCGCGGTATGGGCTACCAATGTTTGACAGGTTACCATGGGGATTTAGAGTCTTTGACGGGTTACCATGGGGATTTAGAATCTTTGACGGGTTACCATGGTGATTTAAAATCTTTGATGGGTTACCATGGTGATTTAAAATCTTTGACGGGTTACCATGGGGATTTAGAATCTTTGACGGGTTACCATGGTGATTTAAAATCTTTGACGGGTTACCATGGGGATTTAGAATCTTTGACGGGTTACCATGGGGATTTAGAATCTTTGACGGGTTACCATGGTGATTTAGAATCTTTGACGGGTTACCATGGTGATTTAGAATCTTTTATGGGTTACCAAGGTAATTAAGTGATTTGAAGGTTACTTGAGTGATATTTTTAATGGGTTACCATGGTGATTGAGATTTTTTTGAAGGGTTATCAAGTATTTTGAGGGTTACTAAGGCCATCTAGAGTTTTTATGGGTTACCAAGGTGATTTACAATCTTTGACAGGTTACCATGGTAATTACGTGTTTTGGAGGTTACTTAAGTGATTGAGAAAGTTGAGTTTGTAATGGGTTACCATGGTGATTTAGAATCTTTGATGGGTTACCAAGGTAAATAAGTGTTTTATAGGTTACCAAGGCGATGAAGAGTCCTTTGGAGGTTACCATGGAAACCATCAGTACACCCGAGCAGGACAGCAGGTGGACTGGAGCCTCGGCGACGACATACAGGGTAAGAGTTAACAAAGACCCAAGAATTCATCGTTCGTATTTGTGTTCGTAAATCTGAAGGAAATGAACATTTGGATGTGTCAGAACTTTCTTCAGCTAAACAAGGAGAAAACTGAAGTCATTGCATTTGTAAACAAAGATGAAGTTCTCAAGGTGAATGCATACCTTGACTCTAGGAGCTAAAGAACTACAAATCAAGTCAACCATCTTGGGGTGATTCTGGAGACAGGCCTAAATCTTGTAAATGATCCTGTGTTCTCTGAGACTCTGGTTTGATGTGAGATGTTGATGCTCGTTTAGGACATGAATGAATGTGAAACTCCAGAAACTGAGTAATGAAACATACTGAGACTCGAACCCCAGAACTGAAGCTACAGAAACACAGAGAGAAGATTAAATACACCTCATATAGTGCACTATGAGAAAAGAAAAGTGAGATCTACCGATATTTCCTTTAACCATAAAGCACAATGCAGCGGATGCGTTATTGAAAATATGGGACAAACTCCTTCATAACTTATTTGCCTGCATTTTGTACAATTATCTTTTAGTACTTAAGCTCATATACGTGTACTTAACTGTGCTATTTTGAGACGCCATGAATATGAACTTTTAACATACAAACACATCCAAACTATTAAAAAAGAAGAATCACATATCTGGCTCAAAATCAACAAGCTTTCACAAAACCTCCGTGGCCTTCAAAACATTGTTATATTAATATCTAAACATGCATTATGCGTTCTTTTGAATCAACACTTCAATGTGTTTAATAAAAAAGCAACATTTTGAACAAAAGTTTCGATTCCCAGATGAACAAGTGCACTTCTATAAAGTGCTTGATTTTCGTGCTCTAAATTTGTGCTTAATATACTAAAAATGATTTTTTTTAGTACTTAATATCATCTAAGTGTACTGTATTGTTTTGAGACGCCATTAATATTAACTAAAATGCATTTTTAACATACTGTTTTTGTTTTAAATATGTATTTATTTACCACTTGAACCATCGTTCATTCACCAGAACACTGTGCACACTTAATGAAGTACAAAATTAGTGCATGAAAGAGCACTTTAAGTGCATTATGGAAGTGCACTTGTTCTTCACCGGGGTTAAGTGCGCTTTAAAGTGTTATTGTACTCTTTGGATCTTCAGTCTCTGATTCAGTCTCTTTCAGAAGATGTTTTTTTTTTGCAATAACAACAAGGGAACAAAGTCAAAGCATAATACGACAACAGTATAAAAGTATATGCATCTGTAAATCAATACAAGTTCAAAGAATAAAAAATAAAAAACACTTTTTTCATCACAGATCGATCTATTACATCAATTATCCTTTTTAGAAGCTGAGATGTCTTTGCGGTTGTTCTGTATTGAGGTTAAAAATCAATAAAATATTTTTTTTTGTTTTATGAAAATAAAACAATTCAAAAATAAAGAAAGAAATTTGAGACCAAAATAGTTTAGTATAATCACAACTGAAAAATAGTTTCCGACTCCTCTTTACAAAAACAACATAAGGGCGAGAATCCTTCTTTGAATTTACTGTTAAACTCATTACATGGTAACGTCTATGAATTATTTAGAAATGAGTTTCTTTGACTTCTCGTTCAGAAGATGTGTAACCCGGTCAGAGTTCGAACTATTCTTACGGGCTTTTCTTGTAGTGTTTTAACACTGGATTGACCAATCAGCATCCAGAAGCTTATATAACGAGCGTCAGCACACTTCTCTGGAGTTTATTTCTCCGTTTCAGCTCGCGGCGGGGCCGGTTCCGGTATGGGCGTGGTCAGGGCGGTGGGCGACTGCTACTTCCTGTCTGCAGACGTGAGCGGGTTCGAGCCTCATGAAGTGGTGCTGCTGGCCTATAATCAGTGTGTGGTTATTCACGCCGAGAAGGTGTGTGTGTGTGTGTCTCTGTGTGTATGTGCCTCTGTGTCTTTGTGTGTGTGTCTGTGTCTTTCTGTGTCTGTGTGTGTGTGTCTCTGTGCGTGTGTGTGTGTCTGTGTCTCTGTATCTCTGTGCGTGTGTGTGCGTCTCTGTCTGTCTGTCTGTGTGTGTGTGTCTGTGTCTGTGTGTGTCTGTGCGTGTCTCTGTGCATGTGTGTGTCTCTGTGCGTGTGTGTGTGTCTGTGTGTGTCTCTGTTGCCTTGGGAAGTAGCTGAAATAATTATATTATTTGTATTAATGTTTTAATTTTATAGTCATTTTGTGTTTTTGTCATTTTATTAGTTTTTTTTTTAAAGTATGTAGTTTTATAAATTTTCTGTTATTTTAGTTAAACTAATTGAAAATGTTTTTTTAACATCTATTATGGGTTTTGCTTGAGTTTAAATATAATAACCCTGTTGTGAGTTACAGTATAGTATATTAATGTTCTCTTCGCATGATGGTAAATATCTATGAAAATAATATTAAATGCATATGTATTTTATTAATTTGAAAGAAATGAATACTTTTATTCATAAAGAACGCATTAAATTGATCAAAAGCGACAGTAAAGTCATTTAAAGTTATACAATGTAATTTATATTTCAGATAAATGCTGTTCTTTTGAACTTTCTGTTAATCCTGAAAATAAAATGCATCAGTTTCAACATTGATAATAATCATAAATGTTTGTTGAGCAGCATATTATTATGATTTCTGAAGACTGGAGTAATGATCTGCCGCATCACAGAAATAACACATTCATATAGAAAACATTTGTTTTACATTATAATAATATTTGATCAGAAACAAACACGTGTTCTGGACTCAGACCTGATGTAGTCTAGCGTGTTTTCAGACGGGCGCTGATGGGACGGCCGCGGGACGCTTTACCCATAAGTCTGTGCTGCCGGCGGACATGGACCCGTTATCTGTGAGCAGCTCGCTGACCGCGGAGAAGATGTTGATCATCAGCGTCAGACGCAGAAAACCCTCGACCTCTGACCTCTGAGAGCTCAACACACTCCAGCAGTTATGGATTCATATTCTTGATTTCTGCACGGTGTATATTCTAAACACGTGTTTTATTAAATGTCATGCCATTGAAGTTGACTAATTCTGACTCTCGATGGAGGAAAATATTAATTGCATTGTAATTAATACACACCGTAATAAATATGTTCTTGAACATGAATGCATGTTGATGAGCCACTTTATAAAAAGTACTTTTTTTTAATCTGAGAGTAATTTTAGGCAAATAAAATGAATTAGTATTTAGTTTTGAAAAGAGTGATATTTGCTTTGATTTAAATTAAAATGCAGGTTTTGATCAATTTTGACTGTTTTTGTGCAAACGTGAACTATAAACTCAAAATAATTCATATTTCATTCATTCCAATCCAGTTATCGTCAGATTATATGTTTGTATGAATTTCATTCAAATAAACATTCTCATGAATATTGAACATACTACAAATCATTTTTGGTGTGGTGCATATTTTTATGAATTAAAAAGCGGGTAAATGGAGTATTTTTGTATAGTACAAATATCAAAAAATTTTAATTAAGATCCATTTACTTAAGATTCAAAACCATTTACGATATTAAAAAAAATAATAAAAAATTAAATGTACATTCTGCTCATGTAAATGTTTCTTCATTATGATTGTTTAGATATTTTTAAAATAAGACAAAAATATATAAAAAAAAAAAAGTACAAAAATTGAAAAGTTTCAAAGCTTTATGGAAATATGTATTTTCTGAAAACTTTAGTGAGATTTTGTTTAAAACAATATTTTCAAGTGTGTTTAGAAAATAATATTGTCTTCTATCTGAATAAATTTTGCTTTTCTATTGTAATAATGTTTCTATTTCCATATTTGTCCTAGAAAACAAGAGATATGGAACAATATTTACTCAATGATTTAGTCCGCGTTCATTAATCTGTGATACGCTGAAGACATTTGATGAAAATCTATTTTGACCAGTAAAATATGAAATATGAAATTAAACACTAAAGCAGAAAACGAAGCACTTTGAAATGTTTGAATGGTGTAATTAGCAGAAGTTTAAGCGTCGTTACAGATCTGTAAGGAGACACTTGTAATGATGATCTTGAGATTTATGCTCGTTAATGTGACAGATGATGTTTGTGTGACTCTGGGCTTTATAACCTACTTACCTGAGCGACAGCCAATCAGAACGCCCGATCACAACAACCCGACCAATCAGAAACCAGCGTCAGAACATATGCGGATTATGACATGATGGAGCAGAAAATATTAGCCAAGAAACATTTATGATATATATTTAGCCTTTTTTACAGATCTCACACTACTGCCACAAAAATGTGTTGAGAAACATTAATATTTACTTGTATTGATTAAAAACATAACTTTTTCATCTGAAAGTGAAAGTTTAGGCAAGTAATATTAATTATAATGTTTGAAAACTTGCATGTTTTTGTTAGAAATAAATTTGTAGGTTTCATAAATTGACGGTTTTTAGCAGTCATGAGAATTAAATTCCATCATACAGTAATTATATGATTATTTATTCTTAAAATGTAATGCAAAGATATATTCGCATAAAAATTCACATCAATATCGACAAAAATATTAGAAATTTTGTGTCATAAGTGTTTTTGTTGTGGTTCATGCATAGTTAAAAATTGATTTTTTTTCTATTTTTAAATTAATAATAATAATAGCAGTAATAACACAGTAACATTAAAAACTTATTTTTTTTAACATTTACTCAATGAGAAGCTATGAATATGGTTTTAATAGAAAATCATTAAGTTATGATTCTTTTATTATTTTGGTCCAGAATGTGAAATACCATTCAAATTATGCATTTGAATATTTATATTTTAATTTAAATATTAAAAAATATATATTTTATTTATACATAACTGCATTATGATGTTTAAATCAAGGCATATTTACTTAAAAAAAAATCACAATATTTTCCAACTGGATACAAAAATTAATCTTGTTTTCCGTTTGAATAAAGTTGATATTTCTGACCACATTATCATTTTTATAATATAAAAAATATTAATAAAACAAGACATTTTCTTTCAAATCAAGTCATAGATGGTTTTAATTCTGGTTAAAAACAAAAGTTATTGCACAAATACATAATTCTCCAACAAGAATATACAAAAATAAAATCACGGTTGATCTACTTTGTTGGTCACATGTAAGATTATTAATAAATATGATTCTCAGAACAACATTCTAATATACATGAAGTGGACCATAACGTATTTAATAAAGCAGTCATGATTTGGTCCGTTTGGAGTGTATCTTACAGTGTTATTAAAATCATTTCAGAGATGATACTGGCATAAAAGACGAGAAAAGCATCACATATTCATAAACACAGATATTGTGTGAAGACGTCAAAAATATGACTCGCATTAAATGAAGTACAAACAACAAAAAGAAGAAAATATTATGATATTTTAAATATATTAAACTCTGTAAATCTACATTAATCAACAAAAATAAGCCGGCGAACAGATTCAAGCTTATTGGTCAGAAAATTAATTAATTTTCAATTAAAATGAGATGAAACCATAGATTTATGAATCATAACAAACATCTGCAACAGTGAATAAAAGACTATTCGGCTGTCGTTCGTGGAAATGCATGAATATGTTTGCAGATGAATCTCACAAAAACCATCAAGAGTCAATATTTCACCATAAAATCATAAGAGAGAAATCATAAATCATATTTAGCCTAGAGAAAATGCAAACCAGGACTAAAAATTTGTAGTATTTATAATTATGTATGGACGCATTTGTTATTATTGTATTTTCTGTTATTCTCAATAATGATTTTCATTTAAATCTCATTACATCATAATAATACAAAGTACATCAAAAAGGCAAAATATGATTATGATGTATAATTTTTTTTTTGTAATGTACATTTAGATGAAAATCATAACCATCAGCACAGGGAAAGAATAAATTATATTTTACCTGAAGAAAATATATCTTACTTTACTAAGTAATTTTTCATAAAAAAAATATTAATAATCAAATTATGTATTTATACAAAGTAGTTGATCTACCTTCGTTTTTGTATTTTTTTCTCGATTTTCATTTATAAACACTACTATGGTGCTTAAATATTTATAAATACCTATACAATAAGAATTTAAATAATAATCATATTTATCAAAGACGAGAAAAATAATCATATTTCGTCTGAAGAAAATGCATCGCACTTTTTAGGACCATATTTTTTACAATAAAATTATATTGATAAGCAATTATTTATATGCAATAGCTGTATGTTGTTTTTGTATTTACATTATTCACAATGATTTTCATTTAAAACCATCATAATAATCATAATAATACAAAGTACATCAAAAGGCAAAATACTATTATGATGTATAATTTTTTAATTTTTTGCAATGTAAATTTAGATGAAAATCATAACCATCAACACAGGGAAATAAGAAATTATATTTTATAAGAAATAAGAAAATGTATCTTCTGTATCTTCTCTTTTCATAAAAAAAATATTAATAATCAGATTATGTATTTATACAAAGTAGTTGATCTACCTTCGTTTTTGTATTTTTCTCGATTTTTATTTATAAACACTATTATGCTGCTTAAATATTAATAAATACCTATACAATAAGAATTTAAATGAAAATCATAATTATCAAAAGAAGAGAAAAATAATCATATTTAAGGTCATTGCACACCGATTTTTGTCCGAAATGTTGATCTCACGTTATATCAATAACATTTACACTCTTCGAAATTTTCACCCGTCGTAAAAAAATTAGTATTGGGTTCGATTTTGGCGTTTTTCGCATCCGTAGCAAGCATTTTGAGGTGTTTTGACCGTTCAGAGCCACCGTACAGGCTTGTCGACAGATTAATTAACACGCATCGGACTCAGTGTGACGAATTTTTAGGATCACGAATACGGAAAAAACCAATGCGAAAATTTCAGGGAAAAATGCATCACATTTTAGAACCATATTTTTACTATAAAATTTGATTGATAAACTAATTATTTATATGCAATAGCTGTATGTTGTTTTGTATTTCCATTATTCACAATGATGATTTTCATTGGCAATCTCATTACAAAAAAAAACACTGCAACTACAAAAACAAATTTTAGTGTTTAAATTAGAGGTGGGCATAGATTAATTTTTTAATCTAGATTAATCTAGATTAATTTTGGAATTAATCTAGATTAATCTAGATTAAAATGGCTCATTTGAATTCTGCCGAAGGCATTCAGAATATGTGTGCTACCCAAATAATGACTAAAAGTAAGTCTTTGAGAACGGGTTTCTCAAGCCAGGTGGCGCATTAGACAGGGGCTCATCTCCTGTTTCCAAAATGCATCACAAAACTTTAATCTCTTCCCGTCCCAATCCCACGAAAAAACTGGAGGAAAATCCCGTTCCACTCCCGGAAGAATGACTCCCATTCCCTCCCACTCCAGTGTTGGGTTTTTTTATTTATTTTTTGCCGATAACTGTCAATTACAGTAAAAATATAGTACAGATCACAGCGGTGCCCACCTTATTAGTTGAATAAAAACCCAAAATGTCGTTTTTTGTTATTATATTGAACTGAAAGCCATCTTATGCACAGTGTTGCACAGATTAAATTTCATGTAAATCATCCATGCTAACACACACGTCTTCTATTTTTATTTTTTAGACATTTCACTCTCTATAGATATATTTTTCAAAGACGGAGTTTCTCGCTCAAGTTCACATGAGACCTAAAGCGCATCCTGTTTGCTTAAAAGCGCAACGTTTCGTTGTTATTCTGAGTGCACACAAATAAACGTAGAGTCTTTACAGATTCGAAAGATGTATTAGGCTACTTTTATCTGTATGACCAAGAATGACGGAGATTTTAAGAGCAAGTGAGCGCACCGGAGCCTGTCCTGCAGCAAACGCGCTTCCACACAAACACTTCAATAGCGCACGTTTCTCTAGGTTAACATCATATTGAGCGGCCATGTAAAGTTGCTACTACATACATCTTTCAGATGAAAAGCCATATTTGAGGTTGATGAATGATAGGTGAGCGTTTGGATGTCCTGCCCGATTGTATTACCACATAGACCAGCCGTTAACAATCTGTCCATCACGGACTGCGAGCCTCTAGTTCGAAGACTCGTTCTCGCCCCCTACAGTGCAATTCGGCTAGGTATACATCCGCGCTAAAATATCAGGGTGAAAGTCATCATAGCTTGCGTAGTATAGACCCAGCTCCCAACCCAACTTTGAGAATAGATTAACGGCGATATTTTTTTTATCGCCCGATAAGAGTCTCGCGTTAACGCAGCACGTTAACGCCGATAACGGCCCACCACTAGTTTAAATACTAGAAATTAATAGGTTTTTGGGTAATAATAATTAAAATTAAAATAATAATTGAGAATAACAAAAAAACTACAAAATATAAAAAAATATATAAATTATATTTACATAGGTAAAACATCCAAACAAATTATTGTAATAATTTAAATAAAAATATGAAAAAAAATAATTATATATAAAAAAAAAAAAAAAACTAATGCTCAAAATGGCTCAAAAGTGTTTTAAAATATTATCTGGATGAGTTCCTCGACAAGTTTTGTGAAATTCATCATCATTCATCAGACATTTTTAAATACACAAAGTTCCTGCCAAGAATAAACGAGAGACAGAAAGAGAGATTTCCTCTTCAACGGAAACCAGTGGGAAGCACTGACCTTGATTTCTTTATACAATCAAAAATGAGTGGTTACTTCAAAGCAAACATGTTTCAATTACCCAAAACCTCAGCATACATTTGTTCATAATTTGACTATTGTCCATTCAGATGTTGTTGCTGTGCTGAATGTTGACTGTGATTGATTTCACCAAACCGCCCTCGGTGCAAAAAAACAAATGTGCCAAATCGTTCAAAAAGGCACGTTAGTGTCATTTCCAATAGATAAAGCAATAAAAAGTGCACATGCTTAGATAAGAGTCTGCGTGGGCGCCTGACATTGACCAGATAACATGTGTTTGGCTTCAAACGGCGACTGAATCTCGTGTTGGAGATTCAGCAAGAGCTAAAACAGTCTGAAAGAGTTTAGAAAACACACTGAGGTAAAGAGAAAATCCCTCCCACTCGGTCTCATTCTCTCTGCCACCTACTGCGTCGGTCCTCTACAGATACGCTTTATATAGAGGAGAACCTAATGCCCACCCGCGGAAAACACAGATGGAGAGCTCTGAAACAAGCCATGAAAGGTAAAGAGTTGTGAGGGGAAAAAGCAGAATAGTGAGAAATAATGTCAGGATTGCAAGAAAAAAAGTCAATAGTGAATATATGTCATATTTGTGAAAAAAGTCAATTTGTGAGGTCAATTTAGGAAAAAAAAACGATTTTTTACAATTGCGAGAAAAAAAGTCATAATTGTGAAAAAATAACATTT
>QVTF01023401.1:0-54624 GCA_003573665.1 Oxygymnocypris stewartii
AATTTCGCATGCGATGTTGCGCTGGAATAAACCAATAGCTTCCTATGGATGCTTCCACATAGACCTCGAACATTCGCACACCGAAAATGAAAATGTTTTTTTTTTCGTCCAGTCCGACGAATCTTTTGACTTTCGTAAAGCGAAAACCACAGACCGTCCAATAAGATTTGAGCATTATATCACATGACCAGAGCAACTGCTGTTACCCAAAAGATCGACGCGGTGGTGCTAAAAGCTCAAACTGTATTGAGCACGAGCGTAAACACCGAAGTAGAGGACTTTTCCCGCAAGAGAGAAGAGTGAATGCTGAGCTCTTGTTGTTAATATTAAAGAAATTGTTTTCTACACATGAAATATGAAAGTAAATAGACCTATAATTCTGAAGATAGGTTTTCTGTATTTGTTTTTATGTAGCTCGTAGTATTAAAAAATGTATGGATATTTTTTTATATATATATATATATGTTTTTAAAATAAAATAAAGGATGTTTATCGCACATGACAAGCAGGTTTCGATCAGTCCATTATAAAACATATAAAGAGTGCATGTCTGTCTATTATAGAAGCAAAATCCATTTTAGATCACAATTGAGAGCACACTTGAATAATTACATAGCTTGATGCTAATTGTACCTCTAATTATTTCAGATGTATTGTAAGCATTATGTATTTTGTGTTTCTGATGAAGAAACAAGTTATTTCTTAATTTAATGCTGTATATTGAGCAGTGTACAATGTAAACCATACGAGATACATACGCTACATGAAGAAAAAATGCGTTATTGGCCACCTAGCGTGCAGGCGTGAATTAGCAGAAGGCGAACATTCGTTTTTCGCTAGGTGTTAAAGCAACATTCGCGGACGTTTCGCCTCGCTTTTTCGCATCCCAAACAGTGTGTAAAGGCCTTTACTCTGCAAAGCTGGAATATCACGACAAAATCATTATTATTGATTATTGATAATGTAACAATGATTATTAATGTTGATTAATTTTATGTGGAGAATATTTTTTGGGGGGCTAAAAAACAAGCTAAGAATGGTTTATTATTTTTTGATTACTTCACATTATATTTCAGTAGCATATATTAAATAAAAGCAGAAATATTATACAAAGAACGTGAGTAAAGAACACTGAAAATGTATGTTCCCCACTTTCGCAGAAACTCCCGTATTCACCGAAGCATCTACAGTGAGAAATTAATCTTTGACATCTGTTCTTGTACTTGTTTATGATGAGGGATATTCACTTCACTGTAATGCTGAAATAGACAATTTTCATTAATTTCGCATTTCTCTTTCTCAGTTCTCTTCGTGACAGTTGTAATATATCTAGTTTAATTGTTCAGGGGCTTTTTTTGCCACCTTATCTTGAATTTCATGGGAATTTATGTTACTTTTTATTACATAAAATTCCCATTAGTTCCATCTCTGCTGTGGCCATGATTACTGGTTATCCTCCAGACTGTATCATGTACCTGAAAAAGTCTTTCTTGCGAAACTGCTCTCTGAAGGAGTGTTGCTCCACATCGAATGTAGCGCATCTCCTGCGCAGGTTAGCCACCTCGCCAGCCTGCAGCGGAGCAACATGCTGCTTCACCAACACCGCTTGCTTCTTCATGTTATTCCACTTCTCCGGCAGCACCTGTTCATCAAAAAAATAAAAATAAGAAAGAGGCATTTTTACAAAGCTGAACTTGTCCTGTCTAGTGCATTTAGACAGAAAAAAAAGTAAAAAGTAATAAAGATAACCTGAATCTTGTCTTAAATCACCCAAATGGAAGATTTGTAATGAACTTATTGGGTTGTTACATATATTACACTAGCTACATAATATACACTATATATACACGTATACATATAACTAGCTACATACACTAGCTACGTGAATATGGCCCAGAACAATCATGGAAATTCCTCACTGGTTTAAATAACACATTACATTCAGAATCTACCCACAGAACATTAGGTTGTCAGAATAGTTCTTGCTAATAGAGATTGTCATGCTAAATCTTGGCCTCCATTTAATGGCTTTATCAGTCAGATTCAGTAAAACAGGGAGTTTGAGCTTCTCTCAGAAGTTTTCAGTATTATGGCCAAACGTACCTCTAGCTGTTTATACACAAGGTCTGGGAGTTCCTGTTCATAAGTCTTCAGCAGATCAATGGTGTGCTGCAGAGGCTCGAACATCTCATCTGTAGTGTTCTGACGCTCTTTAACTGCCATCAGGTAACCCATAATCTCCACCAGACCGTTATAGTCACCCTCCTCCGCCTTCTTACACAGACCACCCTCCGTCAGCCTGATGAACTCCTCCAGGTCAGATAGACTACAGCCACAAACACAACAGATCAGACAAGACAAGACATGTAAAAATATCAGGCAGACCATTCGGTAGCTTAAATATGGACCTATAAAACTTAAATTTTTTTTTTTACTTATGCATTTATTTATGTATTTAATCCTCTTTTTTTATTTACAACCCGAATTCCGGAAATGTTGGGAAGTTTTTTTTTTATTTGAATAACATGAAAACTAAAAGAATATCAAATCACCTGCTGAAATACACATCATCTGGAGGGGAGCATATGTTGCTCTAAAACCTGTATATACCTTTCCGCATTCATAGAGCCTTCCAAAACATGCAAGCTGCCCATATCGTATGCTCTTATGCACCCCCATACCATCAGAGATGCTGACTTTTGAACTGAACGCTGATGACACACTGGAAGGTCTCACTACTCTTTAGCCCGTAGGACACGGCGTCCATGATTTCCAACAAGAATGTCAAATTTGGACTCATTTGACCATAAAACACTTTTCCACTTAGAAACAGTCCATTTTAAATGAGCCTTGGCCCACAGGATGGCGCTTCCAGTCCATGTTCACATATGGCTTCCCTTTTTCATGATAGAGCTTTATTTGGCATCTGCAGATGGCACAGCGGATTGTGTTTACCGACAGTGGTTTCTGGAAGTATTCCTGGGCCCATTTAGTAATGTCAATGACAGAATCATGCCGATGAGTGATGCAGTGTCGTCTGAGGGCCTGAAGACCACGGACATCCACCAAAAGTCTTCGGCCTTGTCCCTTACGCACAGAGATTTATCCAGTTTCTCTGAATCTTTTGATGTTTTAATGCACTGTAGATGATGAGATTTGCAAAGCCTTTGCGATTTGACGTATCCCACAATCTTTTTACGAACTCTTTCACAGATTACCCATCTTTATTTCTGAGAGACTCTGCCTCTCTAAGACAACCCTTGTATAGCTAATTATGTTACAGACCTGATGTCAATTAACTTAATTAGTTGCTAGATGTTCTCTCAGCTGAATCTTTTCAAAATGTCTTGCATTTTAAGGCCTTTGTTGCCCCTGTCCCAACTTTTTTGAGACATGTAGCAGGCATCACATTTGAAATGAGCTAATTTAGTTGATAAAAGTGTAACATTTCTCCATTTAAACATTTGTTATTGTTACAAATGAGGCTCCCGCACCACGTCTCTCGCACAACCAGAGGGAGCGTTCACCCGAGTATCTCATTCGTACTCAATTTAATTAAACTAATTAAGTTTTTACTCTCAAAAAGCATGTCTAATCATTTGAAATCATGAAACTTAAACCATTTAATACATGTTTTACAACAATTACATTTTTAAGGCCCTTTGAAATACATTTTTTCCAGATTCCATTTTATTTTTCTAAATTGTGTTTTCTTTTTTAATTTTTTATAATATTTTAATAATCAAAAAGCATGTTTACTCATTTTAACTCATGTGTCTTTTTGTGGTTTAATATTCACAGACTAGAGTCAATATGGCCTTTGTGTATTGTGTATTGACCGACTTTTGATTTAATAATCCAAAATTTGCCCATGTCTGTGAGATTCTGCATTAAACAGAAAATAATATTTTTATGACTGTATTGCATGATTGTGCCTGTGTTATCCACATTGCAGAAATAATAGGGCCCTGCTTAAACTGTCTCTGATGCATAATTGTAATGTAATTAGGAAGCGTTTACCTGTTCGTCACATGATCAATAAGATGCTGTTTGAACATGAAGCTCCACTTTCTGATGATGTTGAGCAGGGCACTTTTGAAGGCTCGTGCGTCCACCCTCATCCAGCTCTCAAACACATGGACGGGCTCCAGCCGCTGCACCTCCTCATATAAGGCCTCGTATGAGTCCACCTGCTTGCTGAAGCACTCCAGAGCTGGAGGGGTTTCTGGGACACCGTCCTCGGCATGGGCCTCGATCTCTTCGCTCGTGAGCACATGACCGTATAGCAGGAACTGACGCATGAACTCCTTCCGGTCGTCCACATAGAGGTAAGTGTATTGTTCCAGCCTGTTACGATACTCACAGCACTGTCCCATCACTTTCCTCACACGCTCCATCAGAAGATGCCTCCACTCCGCAAAGTCCACCATGTCCTCCATATCAGCCTGAAGGAACAAGATGCCTTTATCTAAACATATCTGACCAAAAACCACTTGCTAAGCAACACAAAAATAAAAACCACTGCATTTACTCTCTTAATATGTGTTTCTGGACTCAATGTGCACAATAAAAAAGAATACATATATATATATTGTGACGAGTGGGGCGGGGCCGAGAGCCGTGGGAACGGAGCGAGGCCGGTGGAGTAAATGATAATGAACGACACCTGCGCCACTCACCGGTCTCGAGTCCCACGGAGGAGCTTCGGAAGGAATAAAAGGAGGAGTGACAACAGTGGAAGACGAGAGAGGACCAGGCCTGGAATTTTAGTTTGTGTTTTGTGTGCGGCAGTCGTCCGTGAGGGGCTGCCGCTTTTCATTTGTATTTGTTTATTTTGTTATTAAAGTGTTAAATGTTCGCCGGTTCCCGCCTCCTTCTTCCCGTATCTACTAACTTCATTACATATATATATATATATATATATATATATATATATAATAAAAATACTTTTGTTCTTTCAAGATCTTTTATCAAAATGTAAAGACTCGATCTGCTTCTGAAATCTGATTTGCCTCTTGATAGTGAATCGTGAATTTTCACTGAAAATACAGAACAGGTTTCTGCAGGTTTTATTAAGACCAAGTAAAGAAAACCTTACGAATACATTCAATTGAACACAATGCGTCATTCTGTCCTTTTCACAGTATCTAAATCCAGATGAAGTGATGTGTTTGGCTCAGTACCTGATAGTGTTGGAAACCACTGTGCTCAGATAATCGTGGCACAAGAGCAGAGATCCTAAAGATGCTATTGATGAGGCTCTCCACCAGATCATGGAAGCCGCCTGAAGCACTGAACTCCAACGACGGATAAAACACAATCTCAGGAATCTGCAGGAGTAGCTGGACCTCGAAGAGTGGGGCTAATCCAGCCTTCTGGTCTGTATCAGGGGATTGGTGTAATTGTTTAGTGCAGAACAATCAGTCTGCAATGAGGGAAATCCCTGTAATCATTTTTAGTAAAGCTTAAAAAATATTAAAAAGCACACCTGTGTTTTCTAAGAAGAACTTGAGGGAGCTCTCGGTAGCGTTGAAGAAACCATCGATGACCATTTCATCAACGTAATCCACATAAACCTTCCACTGCGCAGAAGACGGGTCTGCTTTGAAGAGGGACATGTTGTCCTGAAACAAAACAAAAAGATAATTCTTAGAAGGAGTGGAAATGTTTGGGTGAGCAGTTCCTTTAAAATGCGTCATTCTGTCAGTTGTTATCTGATGGGATCACCGCTGGCTTTTGTCATTGCATACTTTCAACAACAGATGGATCTTGGTTCCTGAAGTTCGGATCTGGCCATACGTTCTCTCCAGACGCTCGGTCTTATCATCCAGATTTAGAAGAGTATCTTTCTTCCCCTCCTTCCTCTCAAAGACTGGGGTAGTCCAGCTCTTCATGATAGTCTGGATCTCCTCAACATTGTCTTTAGTCCTCTGTAGGCGTTGCTCCAGGTCATGTACCGTCTCACGGACATCCTGGATGTATTCCCAAATCCCTACCAGAGAAAACACATTAGAGATTTAGTGTTTATAAAAATCTAGAGTATATAAAAGCAAACATCATGTCATTCCAAACATAAATGATCTTCTTACAACAGAGGGAAAAGTTTGAAACACTATGATTAATGTAATGATTATGTGGTGTGTTCATTTCTATCATACGGACAAAAGCAGCATAAACATTCTGCTAAACATCACTTTTTGGGCTCAACAGAAGAAAATCATAAAGATTTGAAACAACATGACTTGAACAATTTCTTTAAAAAACAAAACATGATTATGAAGAAGTACAGTAACAGAAACAGACTCATAAAAATAAGAACAATATAATTAAGCTCAATTATCACATAAAAACAAACTGCTAAAAGATGTTTGATCTGAGCCTTCAACAAATGCTGATATTTTGAGTTATTTTAGTATCACTCAAATACTATTATACTTTGTATTAATACTTTGAATCAATTTCATTTTTTTTTTTTTTTCATTTCGATTTTAGTTAAAGTTTTATTAATTTTGTTTTGTCGTTTTGTAATTTTAAGTAATTGTATGTATATATATATGTCTGTACAGTTCATTAATTGTTATTTCAGTTTAAGTTATTTAGTAAACTAAACTAAATTAAATGTTGCCTTGACAGTTAGTAGAAATACGTTTTTTTTGGTTACACTTTACAATAATGTTCATTAGTTCACATTAGTTAACTACATTAGTTAACATGAACTAAGTATGAACAAAGTTCTACAGCATTTATTAATCTTAGTTAATGTTAATTTCAGCATTATCTCCAGCCCTGATCAAACTCACTACCTGTGATTGTCTAATGATCTTGAAGACTCTGATTAGCATGCTCAGGTGTGTTTGATTAGTGTTACAGCTAAACTCACTACCTGTGATTGTCTAATGATCTTGTCTCTGATTAGCATGCTCAGGTGTGTTTGATTAGTGTTACAGCTAAACTCACCTACCTGTGATTGTCTAATGATCTTGAAGACTCTGATTAGCATGCTCAGGTGTGTTTGATTAGTGTTACAGCTAAACTCACTACCTGTGATTCTCTAATGATCTTGACTCTGATTAGCACGCTCAGGTGTGTTTGATTAGGGTTACAGCTAAACTCACTACCTGTGATTGTCTAATGATCTTGTCTCTGATTAGCATGCTCAGGTGTGTTTGATTAGTGTTACAGCTAAACTCACTACCTGTGATTCTCTAATGATCTTGTCTCTGATTAGCACGCTCAGGTGTGTTTGATTAGTGTTACAGCTAAACTCACTACCTGTGATTCTCTAATGATCTTGACTCTGATTAGCACGCTCAGGTGTGTTTGATTAGGGTTACAGCTAAACTCACTACCTGTGATTGTCTAATGATCTTGTCTCTGATTAGCACGCTCAGGTGTGTTTGATCAGGGTTTGAGCTAAACTCACTACCTGTGATTCTCTAATGATCTTGACTCTGATTAGCACGCTCAGGTGTGTTTGATTAGTGTTACAGCTAAACTCACTACCTGTGATTGTCTAATGATCTTGACTCTGATTAGCACGCTCAGGTGTATTTGATCAGGGTTTGAGCTAAACTCACTACCTGTGATTCTCTAATGATCTTGTCTCTGATTAGCACGCTCAGGTGTGTTTGATTAGTGTTACAGCTAAACTCACTACCTGTGATTCTCTAATGATCTTGACTCTGATTAGCACGCTCAGGTGTGTTTGATTAGTGTTACAGCTAAACTCACTACCTGTGATTCTCTAATGATCTTGACTCTGATTAGCATGCTCAGGTGTGTTTGATTAGTGTTACAGCTAAACTCACTACCTGTGATTCTCTAATGATCTTGTCTCTGATTAGCACGCTCAGGTGTGTTTGATTAGTGTTACAGCTAAACTCACTACCTGTGATTGTCTAATGATCTTGACTCTGATTAGCACGCTCAGGTGTATTTGATCAGGGTTTGAGCTAAACTCACTACCTGTGATTGTCTAATGATCTTGACTCTGATTAGCACGCTCAGGTGTGTTTGATTAGTGTTACAGCTAAACTCACTACCTGTGATTGTCTAATGATCTTGTCTCTGATTAGCACGCTCAGGTGTGTTTGATTAGTGTTACAGCTAAACTCACTACCTGTGATTGTCTAATGATCTTGACTCTGATTAGCACGCTCAGGTGTGTTTGATTAGTGTTACAGCTAAACTCACTACCTGTGATTCTCTAATGATCTTGACTCTGATTAGCACGCTCAGGTGTGTTTGATTAGGGTTACAGCTAAACTCACTACCTGTGATTCTCTAATGATCTTGTCTCTGATTAGCACGCTCAGGTGTGTTTGATTAGTGTTACAGCTAAACTCACTACCTGTGATTCTCTAATGATCTTGTCTCTGATTAGCACGCTCAGGTGTGTTTGATCAGGGTTTGAGCTAAACTCACTACCTGTGATTGTCTAATGATCTTGTCTCTGATTAGCACGCTCAGGTGTGTTTGATTAGTGTTACAGCTAAACTCACTACCTGTGATTGTCTAATGATCTTGTCTCTGATTAGCACGCTCAGGTGTGTTTGATCAGGGTTTGAGCTAAACTCACTACCTGTGATTGTCTAATGATCTTGACTCTGATTAGCACGCTCAGGTGTGTTTGATCAGGGTTTGAGCTAAACTCACTACCTGTGATTGTCTAATGATCTTGACTCTGATTAGCACGCTCAGGTGTATTTGATCAGGGTTTGAGCTAAACTCACTACCTGTGATTGTCTAATGATCTTGTCTCTGATTAGCACGCTCAGGTGTGTTTGATCAGGGTTTGAGCTAAACTCACTACCTGTGATTCTCTAATGATCTTGACTCTGATTAGCACGCTCAGGTGTGTTTGATTAGTGTTACAGCTAAACTCACTACCTGTGATTCTCTAATGATCTTGAAGACTCTGATTAGCACGCTCAGGTGTATTTGATTAGTGTTACAGCTAAACTCACTACCTGTGATTCTCTAATGATCTTGAAGACTCTGATTAGCACGCTCATTGCTCAGGTGTGTTTGATCAGGGTTACAGCTAAACTCTGCAGGAATGGGCCAGATTTGAGGATGGCTGATTTACATTATTAAAATCCCGAGTTGTGCTTGTTAACATTAGTTAATGCACTGTGAACTAACATGAACAAACAATGAACAGCTCTATTTTTATTAACTAACTTCAACAAAGATTAATAAATAGTGTAATAAATGTGTTGTTAATTGTTTGTTCATATTAGTTAATACATTCAAGTATTACACATTGTAAAGTGTTAACCATTTTTTATTATTATTTATTTTAGGTAATACTTTCTCATAGTTTTAGTTTTAATCATTTTAGTACAACACGTTATACTAAATTAAAATGAGAAATGTTGCATTGGCAGCTTGCTGAAATAAAAATGTACTTGTCTCATTTAACAAGATTGTGTATTTATGGCTTTCATTTTTAATTTCGGTGTTAGGTAACTATGATAACGGTTTTTGAAGGTGCTTTTGATGAAATATTGTATGGAGAATATACAGATATCACTGAAGTAAGTGCCCTGAGATATCACACCTGTGCTGCCCTGGATTAGCCTGCAGGACGCTGTAGTTTTGAGTGTTCATAATGACGTTTGCATTATACTAACAGCTGTAGTGGATCAATCTCAGTTATCTGAGGGTTCAGCACTAATCATCTCTACCTTGGCTTGTCCAGCCGATGTTCCCCTCAGCTTCTTTGAGCTTGGCATCAATATCCGTCAGCTGGCTCTGGATCAGGGGCATCTCCACCTCCAGCACGATGCTCATCACTTTGTTGTACCAGTTGGTTGTGAGATCCAGATTGGCCACATACTGCCACAGCAGCTCTCTGTTAGAATAAATGTCTGCAGCCATATCTGGAATGACTTCAGCCTGTCTGGCCTCCAGGTACTTCACCTCCCGCAGCACCGACACCAGCTACAGGGCGAGAAGAGGGTCACATTCGATAAGGGAACTGGCCTGTAGATATTAACATATGTGTATGAGGAGACCGACAGCCTGACCTGCGGGCTGAAGTTGACAGCAATGAGTCTCATTCTCTGCTCTCGGGATATCAGCGGCTTCTGGAGATTAAACTGTGACTTCTCAGCAACAGAACTCGTCCAGACATCATACAGTTTAGAGGTGTATCTGGTGATAAAGGCAGCAGGAGAATTGCCAACATGTCATTTTTGATGTATGCTAAAATTAGGGATTTTAATGAATGGTTGCTCTTCATACATCAAATGTGGGCAGTGCTTCAAACTGCCAAGATGAACTAAACATAAAGAAGCTTCTTAAAAGAGCACTCCATACAAAGATGCCTTTTTGGTATCAAATGCAATTGCAATGGAGATTTTCCAGCTGGATTAGATGGAAAGATACACGATTGCATTATTTTTTGTCAGTTCAGAAGTAATATAGTGCACAAGCCATATGGAACACTTTTACAGTGCATGCTTTTGCTTGTTGGAGCTTGACAGTATGAATCACCATCCACCTTCATTCTCTCATACATCTTTATTTGCTTTCACAGAATAAATATGTGGTCAGAACTGCACATTAGGAAATGTTTTAAGCTACACTGATTTGAAGGACAGTACAGATGGGAATGCTGAGGGATTGTGAACACTTCTTTAGTGAACATTCACATGCATCAAGGCGCTAAACAGGCAAACATTCAAATCTCAATTTTAAACATGCGCACAGTTTTAGATCATCAAATGCTTATCTAAGTAGGGTAATGTGTGTAAGGTTGTAACTGTTGGCACAGCATTCATCAAGAAGCACGTCAGGTCCCTGTACTGTTACAGTAATCTCTTTATAGGCCGATTGTGAGAGGCCGTACACTCTAGCCTTTATTGGATTTGGTTGTGTTTGATAGTCTAATTTGAATTGCAGAGCTGCGGTCCATGAAATCAAATATCGCTTTTCTTCACACAAGTCATATGTCTCAGTGTCAAGAAATAATGACTAGAGATACCAATAACAGCTCCAGCTAGATTGTGTTTATGCAACATCGCTGATTACCTCATCTAACGAGGAGGCTTAATTTCTGACTGGAGAGAATGCAGATTTGGCTCCCTGGGAAATGCATCATTTGTTTCTCACACGAAGGGAAACATACACATGCATCATGTCTTTGGTCACATTTAACATTCATTGTTACATCAGCGATGCGTGATATGGAAGCATTGCACATAATTGGAGAAAATGAGACCCTGAAGTAATAATCTACAGACACTAGCGCCTAAATGAGCAAATAAATCATGTTTTATTTGTTTATTCCACGTTGAGCTTGAGGTCCCTCAGCCATACCACCCTATCTTCATGTAATACCTTACTGTTGATGCTTGCAGCAGAGAATATAGATATCTCAATAAAAAGCCTAATTTATTTTAACAAAGGTGGATCATAGCGCTCTATACATACGCAAAGCAAAAACCGTTCATCTGGGATTGAAGTTATCAGCTGAGACACACAATCAAAATAAACATGATTAATAAGAGGGATTTAAAGGGGACCTATTATGCAAAAATCACTTTTATAAGGCGTTTCAACACAGTTGTGTGGCCACAGTGTGTGAAAACAAACAGCCTATAATGGTAAAAATCCACCCACTTATTGTTTTATAATCCGAATAAATCATAAACAGTCTCTCTGAACACGTGATTCCATATTTCTCCCTACGATGATGTCGTTGTAGGGAAGAAATCCCGCCTATTTGTGACGAGAAACAGCCCGCTATTACTGTTTTCTTGCTATAGCTGCTGGAGATATACAATGTCAGCGCCAAAGAGGCATTACAAGTGTTGTGTTTTGGGATGCACCAACGAACATAGGAGTCATATTTGTTTCATAAACGCGCAGTACAATAGTGATGGCCGGTTTTAAAGCACTGCTTCACGAAGCTTCGAAACCTGAGAGAATCAGTTGTTTCGAAACAGTGGTTCGAAGTGCATATCCAAATGCCAAAGTCACGTGATTTCAGTAAACGAGGCTTGGTAATGTCATAACTGTTTCGAAACGGTTCAAAATTTCAAGTTTACCTTAGGTTGTGATCGGCGAACCATTGAACCAGCATCTCTGAGCACGGATCAGTTTGATCAATTTGTAGACATTTTTAATGAGACATGTGTGTAATTAAAAGGATGAGTAGTAGTTAATAGTCTCTTACTGGGCCTGGTTAGATAAGCTCTCCATAAAAAAATAAAATTAAAAAAAGCCCTGCAAATTAATAATAATTATAAAAAAATCATATTATACAGACACTTCATAATGGTATTTTATTATTTTTAAATATACAAATATGATTTTCATTAATGATATTTTATCATTTTGATTGCATTTAATATATTATACTTTCAAGAAAGCATTTGCATTGGGTTTGAATAAACGTGTGTTGTTGTTGTTGTTGTTGTTTTTCCATGATTTGAAAGAGTTTTGTTGCGTTTACACAGTTTTGACCAGCAGGCATCACTAGCGTGTGGTATTTCGAGTGAATCGTTTTGTGAAGCAATTAGTTCAATTGATTGGAAGCTTCGAAAAGCTTTATTTCTCCCATCATTACAGTACAATCAGATGACTGACTTTTAAACAGAGTATGTGTTCTGTAAAGATAACAGGATTGTACTAATAGTGGAGTGTTTATTTGCAAATGCCTGCGCATGAGCTCTTGAAGCTCCACCCTCTTCTGAAAAGGGGGCCGGGAGCACCAGCTCATTTGCATTTAAAGAGACAAACACAAAAAACGGCACATTTTGTCTCATACCCTAAAAGGGGCAATTTTAACATGCTATACAAATGATCTGTGGTGTATTTTGGGCTAAAACCTCACACACACACACTCTGGGAACATCAGACTTATTTTAGTTCACTTGTTAAAAGAGGCATATTATGTCACCTTTAAGAGTCATAACACACGCACGCACACAGAGCTGGGTAATAACTGATTACATGTAATCTCGAATACGTAATCAGATTACAAAAATTAAGTACTTGAAACTAGTTTAAATTACATTTTAAAATACAGCTATGTTTTTATGGATTACATGATTACATATTATTTACACAATAGCAACAAAATATTCATAATTGTATTGATTTTCCCTAATTCTTCTTTTTCATCTTTTAATTTTTACTTTCTAAAACAGTCTACCACTTACGCACACTCAGAAAGTCCACCAAAACTTTGGGAACTTTGACATAATATAATGTTTAAAGCATTTCTTGTTAATAACAAATGGAATATATTTTCTTACTCTTTGTATTTTTATGCCAATATGATACAAAATTATCCTATTTAAATCAATGTCATAAACAAGTTAAGTCAATGGTCATTTAAAAGTAATCTAAATAATTTAATTTAATTTTGTAATAGTGTAATTAATAGTGTCATTTAATGGATTAAACAAGCTATTTTTGTCATTTAATTTGGAATCAGTAACGAATTAAAATTTGTAAGCAATCTACCCAGCTCTGCACACACATACATTTATATAATATTTTCACTGACCCTTTGAGTTGCTGCATGAACTCATCGTATTTCTGGATCATCTCCTTTCCATCCGCAGACTCCATACATCTATTATCACACAAATAAAGTGGTTGTTTAACACAGAAGCAGTTCCAAACGTGCCTTCCCATCAAACACCATGAATAAGATATTTACGGGTGGTTGATGAATCTGAAGTTATTGTAAGGGATCTGTATGCGTTCCTGCAATTGCTGGACAAATTTCAAACCTCCGGCAACCACAGGCATGTTCTTGGAGACAGGAGAGTAACCTGGAAGACCAATAAACAGCAGATGTCAAGTTAAAAACCCAAGTTAATAGCAAACAGCCTGGTGATGTTGTTTGTGAACACTGAACCTTGGGTTTCTTCTGTCTGCATCTGCTGCTTGAAGATCATCTTGCAACATTCCAGTTGCTTGTCAAACATTTTGATCAGCCTCCGATATCTAGTGTGAGCATCAGCTGCTATCAGGGGTCGCTCCAGCAGTCTGCCAAACATGTCCAAAACCTGCCAAGCAGAGAAACCGTGTTGTGTTTATTGTATTTCACAAACACAAATGATATCCACCAACTTCATCCAAAGACATTTTAATGTTATGGTTCACTGCACTTTCAACTGCAAAAATAAAATATAGCAGTAATTAAAATATATTCCAGGGTGGAATATTCTGCTCATTGCAAGTTCAAACGACTACAACTCAAAAAGAGCCTAAAGCGTGTTTTCTTCTCCTGCAGGGTTCAAACTGAGCTCTGTTAAAGATCTGGAGTCTGTGGAGATTTGTGTGCATTCCAGTCTTAAATCTCAGGCTGCGTTCCTGATTGGGACTTGATAATATGCAGGTATCTACAAACTCATTAAAGACAGAAAAAAGCACTGAAACTGTCTATGTATAATGTCCAAACTCTTTGTTATTACTAAGACCAGGAGCATGTGTGCAGCTCCACACCAAAAAAGGCTTTCAGACATTATTTAATTGTCACATTTCCAGAAACTTTTGCTCACCTTGAAACCATGCTCCAGACCAGCAGCATCATCGAAAGCATGACAAAAGATTGTACTCAACTGCCGCTCGGTATTCTCCACCTTGAGCTGAAACTCCATGAAATCGGCTTCAAACTCCTACAAAGAAGCATTATTTATTACAGCTACATCAACTTTCAGTGTTTGTGTTGCGTTTTGTTGGAGATGCTGCCGACTTACCACATTACTAACATCAAGGCAGTCATACGGCTTCTCTGAGAATGTTTTATAAGTCTCCAAGAAGTCTTCATGTAGGAACTGGACTCGCTGGCTCAGAGATTTTCCTAGAATCCCTCCAAACTCGACCTTCTCCAACTTCATCATATCAACTACAGTCAGCAGGAGAGTCTAGACGATGACAATGAAAAAGAACCAGACAACACTGATGCCACATTTTGCACTACAGACTCTTAAAATAATTCCATATATGGCCTAAGCACAAACTACGTGTGCATGTGAACATGTGTGAGTATGTCTCTCCACTTACTTCAATTGTTCTGAGTCTCTTCATGAAGTGATCCAGCCCGACAAACACCAGGAGGGGTGAGAAATCCCAAGGCTTCACCTCATTCTGGTTCCTCTGGTACTGACTCAGATTGGCCCTTCTGTCCTCATATGTGCTCTTGAAGTGTGTCAGCCCATCTATAACCATCTGCACTCGGGACAGACTCTCCAGCACATCACCCTTCAGGACGTCCTCTGGGTTCACGAAACTCCGGGCCTGACAAACAACACTGATATGTCAAGCTTTCTCTTATGGTGTGCCGATGAACCAAACTCATCTAAAGGTGTGTTCACTCTTTTGCAATTTCTCTATTAGTGTGGTTCATTTGAATAAGTGTGAACACTGCCATCTGAACAAACAGACAGAGACCCAGCATTTCAGACTTCCAAACGAACTCTGGTGCAGTTCAACTAATATATGAATGCAACACAGACTAAAGACATCTAAAAACAGGACGTGATGTGACAAGATGCGACTCGAACTGGGACAGAATTCTCAAGCACACCTCATTCAGATCAGCAAAGATTATTTAACAAAGAAAGAAAAAAATCAGAGTTTGAAATATGACATGAACTTAGACATACATTTCAGAAATTCTCCTCACAACATCTACAACAAATAACCAGATGACAACAAGAACATTTCATTCTTAAAACTTCTAATCATCGTGATATGACATCACACTCTGCAGCATCTTTTTAAAAGCATAAATTCAACACTTACATAAAATAAAAATATCAATCTATTCCACGTTACTGTAAAGCTGCAGTTTAAAACTGCAGTATGTTCTTTTAATTCAGGTATGGAACACAGCGGAATACAACATGCGTATGAATTCATAGTTTTCACATGACGTCACACTGCTAGAGGAACGCCCACCTGTAGGACAACACTCAGCTTTCTACCACTGATTACCAGATGTTGTTTTTTAAAGTAGTAATATAGTAAGATACTGATATTAAAAGGCCAAATTCAGTATACGCCTTATTGATGATCCATGCATTGTACAGGCAGGGACATGAACCCAGAATATAAACACCCCATAGAAATCATCTGCTTGCCTATATAAGGTATGTATCATCAATAAGGTGTATACTGAATTTGATATTTTAATATGTTTTAATATAACAGACACTTTAAGTGTTTTTCATATGAATGTTTTAGATTGAAATATTATGTGCTTAATGGATTGCAAATGGCCAAAACGTGCATTTTGTTGACATATCTTTGATTTATTCTTTTGAGAGGTGATTTAAATATTTGTGGCTTGGAAACGGGTGGAAAATTGACATGTTTGCGCTGCAGTTCTATGGATGTTGGACTGAAACTATGAATGGAAGTCGGTGGAATATAAAATGTAATGTGACTGGCCCTTTACCTGCTGGATGAGGAGGTTGCAGATCTCCTGTAGAAGCACTATGATCCGAGCTGGGCTGTTGTAGTATTTAGAGTTTGCCCATATGAGACACACTGTGTGCATGAGAGGAGCGATCTTCCCCTTCACCTCGCTGAAGTCAGCGTTCTCCACATCTTCTACAAGTTTCTCTATTGGCTTGAGGAAGGTATTGATATCCCTCGTCTCATTTCGAGCTTAATAAACACATCGCAAATCCAATTAAGATTCAAAGCTTTCACACAATTAATGCATCACATGTTTTATGGCAGAAGCTGATGTTATACCTTCTGAAACGTCCCGGAGCATTTTTGCAAAGGCAGGATAATAACTGCTGTCGACGGCAGCCAGGAGCTCAGCCAGCATCAGAACTCGAGGGGACTGGAACTGGTTATGAATTCCCTGAAGATCAGCAAGCCTACAACATGACGTGGAAAAACAAGACTGAAGGAGCGTTCCAAGGAACATCTGAGGGACTAAATTCCCAGGACTAACCTGTTTTTCCAAAACTTTATCTCTGCATGTGGAGTGGGGTTTTTGCCCTCAAGTAACGGCTCGGATGAGTCCTTCTTCAGGACCTTATATACCTGGTGACTCCAATCGATCACAACAGTCTCCATCGAATGAATGAGTCGTTTATCCACAAGATTCACACTGCAAACATCAAAGCAATGTTTAATGCAAATCAAATAACTAACAATCATGTTGTGTTCTGGTTATATTGATCCCGAGAAAGCTAGTTAATGTTTTTGCATTGAACAAAACTTTTCTGTCTTTGCTCCCACATAGCTACCCAAATCAAAGATCAATTTATACATTTTGGAGTTTTTTTTTCTTCTTCATATTTGTGGAGTTTTTTCGTATTAACACGTGTCGAGTTCTGGTCAAAAATTGTGAAATTGCTTATAAATGTATTGTCATGCTATATTATCACCAAATATCGGGTTATTATTGTCAGCTTACTATACTTCGATTAGCACAAGTATTGTGTTTCTTTTTGAACTAACTGATCGTAGACCTCATTGATCTGAGCTCATGCATATCAGTTTTTGAGTAAAAGAAAACTAAAACATTACTTGTGGGTAATTTTGGCTCAAAAACTGATGTGCACAATCTCACATCAATAAGACCCATGATCAATCAGTTCTAGAGAGTAACACAAAACCAGTGCTAACTGAAAGAAAATGAGTGAATTACATTTACATGTGATTTACAAATGAAGGCAATGGAAGCAATCAAAATCAACCAAAGAGCAACAACATGCAAGTGCTATAACAAGTCTCAGTTAGCCTAACGCAGTACATGTAGCACGGTTTTGTATTATATAATAAATAAAAAGATATAATAAATAAAAAGAAAACTGATAGAATATAAAAAGAATAGAACAAGCTAGTGTTAGAGGCCTTTTTTTGCTTTTTGTTAATTGTATAATAAATAAAAAGAAAACAAATAGATATAATATAAAAAGAATAGAGAAGATAATGTTAGAAAATAAACAGTAAATGAAAAGTCTGCATGTCTAAAAGGGGCAATTTTTTTTTCAAGAATAGAATTCAAATAGACAGTGTTAGAGTTAGAGGGTCAAATAAAGATGGAAAAGATGTGTTGAATATGGCTAAGAACTCAGTTGCTTGGATTGAGTCGGACTGGTCATTCCACCAGGAGGGAACGTTTAATGTAAAAGTCCCATTTACAAGCAATTTTTAAAAGGCCAGTCATTTTTAAACCGGGAAACCAAATTGGAATTATGAAGAATATTCAGCACAGCACATGGATTAAGACATAAAACGATGTTTATTAAAATGTAATGGCTCCATGAACCCACCTCTTATCTCCCTCATGAGCGACTGGCTCCACCTGCTCAAATCCTGGAGGCACGGGAAGGTGTGTTTTGTCTTTGACTTGTCCAGCAATAACAAACACATTGTTTTTGAGCGCGTGGATGTGTCGCATGAGGTCCTGAGAAACGACATGAGGAAAGTCCCGGTGGTTCCTCACATTGGACAACACCGGTTCCACAACCTCAACACATGGGATAGATGAAAGTATAAAAATGCTGTGATATTTGGACATTTCCCTAATTTAGTAAACTGTAATTCTTGTGGAGACTTTCATCCAAAATGACTTTCTGTCAGAGAAACACATGAACACAATACAAAGTCCTGAACTCATACACTTCACCAACCCTTTAATGCAGTCTGTGGTGTCAAGTATATAATTACACCACAAGCTGATTACGTTAACCCATTGTCTCCATAATAACCCAGTGTTTACATGAATAGATCTGCTACTGCTATAGTGACAGGCAGGTCAATGGCCATTGCTTAGAAACTGTTGTGATGTGTTGTTGGCCTCAGACTGTCTGTCCTGTTTGTGTAAGCCCTGAACAATTCTGAATGAATAGTTTCTGAACTAAAGATGACATGTCTCTTAAGGACTTAAGGACAATATTGTGTGCTGTAACGTGCTTTTGCACACTGTTCAACAACTCGTCAGATAAAGATTGTCAAATTCACAGGCATGGCCGGCAGAATTTCCTCATGCTGCATTTAGTGTGTCTGTGGCTTCAATAACAAAACTATGAGGACAGTGCAAAATACCCGAACAAATCAAATCAGTAGCAAAAAAAACTTTCATTTAACCCAATCTGACTGTGAATAACTGAATATAACTATAGATTAAACTGTGAACAACTGAATATTTAGATGAGCTGTGGAAGATAAAATAATGTATAACAGTGTTATAATCTGTTTTACAATTTAAACTTAAAATGTAAATGAATTATATCAAACTACAATCAAGTAGACTTTCTTCCATTAGACAACATTCATTATATGCATGGAAAAAGAGACATGGGAATTTGTTTATAGCTTTTTAATGTTATACGATTAAAACATTATTAATCATTTATAACAGAACATTAAAAAATTATCTGTATGAAAGATATTGAACTTAATGAAGACCCTACTGATGGAAAATATATCTTCATATTTGTTTTCAGTCGATTTTATGTAAACAGTGCTTCATTCGTTCTCTCTATGTCCTGAAATATGAATTAACTCAAACTCTCATGGAATGGTGCGAACTACTTTAACGTGTGAACCGATTCATTTAGACAGCTTTGCGGACTGGTTTGACCGATTCTTTCCAAAGAGCCGACTCAAATGAATGATTCGTTGGCGAAGCTACGAATAGACAACTACTCTAGAAGACAACTAATAACACTAATAGAGGACTGCTGAAATATTGTAACGGTAAATAAAATATAAATTAATAAAATATATGTCACTTAAAACCTAATTAATTAAAGAGAGAGAGAGTGGCAACTCACGATACACCGTGTATTGTTACGTGTATCATACACGTAACGTTAGTATCCTAATAGCGCTGCAGTTTGTAGTAAACTAGTGTCAGCTAACGTTACTGTATTTGGTAGCTAATAATGCTCTCTGTATTTGTATTTATGCAGTATGTTTCTAATACTTTAACAGTGTAGTCTTTAGGAAGTAGCTCGCCTCACGTCACTTAAACATTATTGCGAATCTAAATGATTCGTTTAAAAGAACCGGTTCTAAAGAATGATTCATTGGCGAATCAGCAAGCTCACCTTTTCCACCAGCACTGAGAACTGCTCCAGAGGAGAGTGGCACATGTCTCCACAAAACAGCTGTGTTTTCATCTTATCAGCGGACAGTGCGGTTTTACACCGCTTAACGAAATAAACCGACTTGTTCTTCCCGGTTCCCGAGAGTTCGAGAGCAGGGGTCAGCTGTCCGGCGGAGTTTAACGATATAACCAGAGTCTTGTGTTCCGATTTATCCAGAAAGTCCTGAATGACCTGTCGCAGCTCCTCTGTGGCGACGCATTTCTGCCAGCGGTCAGACTTCACATTAAACGCTTTCGACACGCACTTCTCTAAGAAATCAAATCTTTGGTCAACTTTTTGCGACTCGTTCTCCATTTTGTCGATGTGTTTCTAACTGACTGATTTCCTTTAAACAGCTGTCTCCATAGCAACCAGTGTTTACATGTACCGAGCTGCTGTTGCTATGGTGATAGAGACAAACCGTCTCACAGGTGATCGTCAGTGTATTTATTGAAATGTAATTTAAATGAATAAAAACCATTTGTATTTTTTTGTACAAAATGAATTAATAGTTTTAAAATGCATTTAAAAATATTTTTCCTAAACTTATTTGTCAATTAAATGAAACAGTACAAACGGAATTGATAAACCTATCTGACACAATTACTCCCTGCACAAATACAGAAAATAAACGAATACAAGATGAAAAAAAATTAAGTTGGTATGTCTGAAGTTTTGAAAATGTGCTTGAAAACCAGCACAATGTCTATGGATTAAACTGTGGATATTTTTTCAGTGCTTTGATGTAAAATACATGCAATACATCTTGCAGCTTATTTTGCACACATTTACGAACAACTTTCAAAATTCAAACAACTAGAAATGTACAGCAATGTGTTTTATTAGTAAATATTGATGATTTTACTTCATGAAACCTTTTTTGTTGTTGTTGCATTTCTCGATCTAAAGATGCCTAAACAATAAAATAGCTCCTAATAGATCACTTTTTTTAGGAAGCGTGAAACAAAAGCTCTGAGATTGACAGGAACAGAAGAGAAACAAAAGGAGACTTCAAACCTGAAAGAAACAGAGGAACAAAACAAACAGCACTGGTTAGTGTACCGTAAGTGACGGTTATGCAAATTCTTAGCCTTTAATTTAATGCAGGCGGCTGTGGAGAGCTTCATCTATGACTGTGTAGACCTAAAATATGAACAACACTGAACAAAAATAGGTTTTCACTTTTTACACCAAGTTTGTGACTTGCTAAATTCAAGCTATATTTTATTGATGGTTTTATATTAGGTTATATAAACCGAATTTCGAAAATGTTGGCATATTTTTTTAATTTTAATAAAATGAAAACTAAAAGAATTTCAAATAACATGAATAGAATACAGATAACATAACAAATGTTTAAACTGAGAAATTGTATGCACAAAATGAGCTCATTTCAAATGTGATGCCTGCTACAGGTCTCAAAAAAGTTTGGACAGGGGCATGTTTACCATTGTGTGGCATCTCCTCAGGGGCATAACCATGGTATAGATATTGGGGGGGTCCAAATGTGAGCCCTCCCCCAGATATTTTTTTTTAAGTTCAGTCGCGGATCAGATCGTAAAAACAATCGAAAACGAATGAATAGAGGCTTATCAATGGAGTGGGAAGTGCGGGAACTCCTTGGTCTGTGACTCCAGCAGTTCATTATTCAGCCTAATTTCAGGGTATCACGCTAGCTACCTAGCTATAATACTGAGCCATTTAAACGTGATATTTTTTCACATTTATTCAAAAATTGCCGCGGTATTTTTGACCATGGCACTACTTTTTATGTGTCTACTTGCTTACCGTCTGAAAAAAAAGGCGAATGTCCGCCTGTTCGTCCTGCTTCTTTCTTTTAGCTCCTACCTTCATTTCATTTAAGCACCAGTGACAGTCTGACTGAGCGGTTTTTTCAAACGATACCGCAAGCCGGCGTTTACGGGCTCAACCAAGTATACAATCGAGGGGGGGTGGTCACACAGTTTTGTTTCCCTTGTTTTTCCTAAATTGAAAGTAAATCGGAAATAACAACAGATCCAATAGGCTACAACCAGGGTTCATAAAAGGAGGGCATATCATATGTCACATATTACAATATAATAGGCCTATTATTGGGGGGGACAGATTGGTATTTTTCCAATATTGGGGGGGACACGTCCCCCTCAAAGTATATGGTGGTTACGCCCATGCATCTCCTCTTCTTTTCAAAACAGTTTGAAGACGTCTGGGCATCGAGGTTATGAGTTTCTGGAGTTTCGGTGTTGGAATTTGGTCCCATTCTTACCCGATATAGGTTTCCAGCTGCTGAAGACTATGTACTACACACATTTGATCATCTGCGCCACTAGAGCTGATGACTGTTAACTGTCTTTTGTAATGTTGTAATTGTAATTTTGTAATTGTCTAGCCCAATCACACGTTGGTGAGCGGAGTTAATGTAAATGGCCTCTGCCAACAAGGCAGGCTATTTCCACTTAGTGTAAATAGAAACTCTGATAAAGGTAAATATAGATCAGTGAACTAACCTTATGAGGTCATCTAGCAACATTAAGTTACCAGTTTGAGCTAATTTCAATTGAAAGCAGTTGGCAACACTAGTCTGTGTTTTTTTTTCTTGGTATGTTGATGGCTTAAGTGAAATGTTTTATAATTACTACTTTAATTTCTGTAGTTAGAGCATTGACTTTTGAGTGGAAAAGGTTATTACATTTCTCACGTTGTCAGTTACTAAAAAAAACTTGACAATCAAGTTTGTATTGTTTTATCCAATCCATATCATCATATGACTCCAGTATGTCATATCTTCGTTGGAAAGTGTTTGTCTCCTCTTTGCTGCCATCTTGTTACTCCTAACTAGGTTAGGAGACCTCTCCAGCACTCCTAATAAAATAATTTAGGAGCTGAGACCTAGTCTTAACACTTAGGAACCTTTATGAATCACTCTTATTCTTAAGTCTAGGAATAAGAGTAAATTATGTCATTCTTAGAATTTTTACACACTTAGGACTACAATTTTACTCTGAACGGCTTTATACATACGGCCCCTGGTCTTTTCAGTATCGGATAGCTATCCCATCAGAAAAAACGCATGAAGTGACCAGGTGTAAACAGCCCCTTTGTTGCCCCAGTGCCAACTTTTTTGAGACCTGCAGCAGGCATCACATTTGAAATGAGCTCAGGTAAAAGTGTACTTTTTTTCCATTTAAACAGTTATGTTATCTATGATCCATTGTGAATAACATATTGGCTCCTATGATTTGAAAGTCTTTTAGTTTTCATTTTATTCAAATGTAAAAAAACGTCCCAACATTTCCGGAATTGGGGTTGTATATTTTCAGACTATAGAATGTATATAAGCGGCTCTTTAGACTTAATTTGTTTAATGCGCATGCTGCTGTACCTCATATACACGCTCTGTCACACAGATCCATCCTTAGTTTCACTCAGTGAGGATTTTACATGTAAAAGCCATTTAGTCAGTATGTCTAAAAAGCCATTTAGTCATCTGTGATTAGTGAAATCATAAGAATCAGATGTATGAACTCCAAATGCAGTAACCTGCAAATGCCATTGGATGGCACTAAAAGAGAAGAGACTGTAGCACGAGTTCAGAGAATAAAGTGGCTTTGAGTACACAGAGAAGCTTTGCATTGTTGCCATTCTCTTCTTCTTGGTAGCAAATTAAATTTATTGTCTCCTGATCCAGACAGTTTTAATGTACAGTGTTTTAAAGTCTCCTCTGCTGCTTTGTTTTCTATGTGGCTATGTGTTAAAATATAATTTACTGCTATGATCAAAGCTGAACTTTCAGCATCATTTCTCCAGCGTGTCACATGATCTTCAGAAATCAATCAAATATACTGATTTGATGCTCAAGAAACATGTCTGATTATTATCAATGTCGAAAACAGTGCTGCTGAATATTTGTGGAAACTGTAATACATTTGTTTTTAAGCATTTTTAAGCATTGACGCACGGAAAGTTCAAAAGAATCTAACATAGGTATTCATATCTATTAGCTGTAATAGCACACTGTTAGGATGTATAAATGCAATGAAGTATTATGGCTCACAAGGACATGAAGATTCATTCATCAGTGTGATAAGATGCTGAAGTAGAAACATGAAGCATTATCTATTGAACATTCTGATGTAGTTAAGTTCTGTTCATGACCGAGGGAGGGAGCTAAAGCAACACCGCCTGAAACCAATGAACCTGCTTTTCATGAAGCCTGTGATCTGCAGAATATAACTATGAATATGGGTTATTAATTACTCCATCATACAGGCTCTTAGTCATTAGTTAGTTTTGAAAATTAGAAATTAATATTAAGAGCTTGACTGTGTTTAATGACATGATATTTTGCTGTATTAATGTAGTTTTTTATAGATCTATTAATTTATTCAAAAATATAAAAAATGCTAATCTTCTATGATAAGTCTGTTTTCTAATTTCTGGATTGAAATCAATTAATTTGTTTGTTTATTTTATTTATATATATTTTTTAAAACAAGTCAATTTCAGGGTAATGCAACTGCGTTGTTATCATACACACACATTAAATTAGAAACATTTCTTGAAAATATAACAAATATATATTTCTATTTTCTTTAATGTGGATTCTATTGGCTCAAAGAACAAATGTATAGTATTAGTGAAAATCCTTTCACATGTCTCACATATAGTTGAAATGCTCACTTCAGGCTCATGAAGCCGGTCTGACTGGGGTTCAAGTCTCTCTTTCTCTCAGCACAGATCTGCTGCCATGGCTTTTGTTACCATGTCCGCTACGCGACACGTCAAAGCTATTTCTGTCCTCCAGAGGGTCTCGACACGTTAAGCGCTGGACGCATGAGAGCGGCTGATAAACGCCTGCAGGAAGTCAGGCCCGATTATCTGCTCTCAGAACAGAGCGCTGCGGTCGCTCAAATACACACTCATATCGTCCGCTATGTGAGGGACGGTATCATCGCAGGGCTCTCAAACATGTTCAGGGCCTCCAACACTCGTGGTTTCAGCGCTTCAGGCCATGACTGGACATTTTTCATAGTTTCACGCTCTGGTGGAAAGCCAAGAGCAACAGGCTGGACCGAGACTTGCTCTGAAACAGGATATTGGCTTAGTAATGGCCGTCCTGGGACTGTAGTTTGACATAAATAACGGATTTGCTCTGCGTGTTCGCTCATCTGATGGAAGTCTTTCCCAATTTCACACACATTACTCTGCTGGCTAATTAGAACTTTTAGGGTTTTTAATGCGCTTTGACTAAAGTACTAAAGTAAAGTACGGCCTGAAACGATGTGCTGCCGAGACGTATCACTAAGTTAAAGTCTGTCTAATGTTTGTCGTTCGTTATTAAAGAGATCTCAGTTTTTTTTAACTCCTTCATCCACCTGCCAGGCCAATAAACACATACTAAACGGCTGATTGTTGTGAAGCCATGGCGTCATTTGACTCAATCATCACACAAAGACTTCTTACCGATAACTGGGTTCGACTCAAGACACGACGTCACTTCTGGTGATAACACTAAACGCTCCAACCTAGAAACTTCTGGAATCACAAGAATCAAGTTCTGGTTGAAATTCCCAGAGCATGAAGTTAGTGAAAGTGCCGTACAAGCTCTTTATTTGATTTTAAAGCAGGTCTGTGTGTATGAACAGATGCCCAGCATGGGCAACTTCACTTAGGAGGTTTTACAAGATGCTGGAACTTTCAATAACTATGTATGTTGGCCAACAAAGAAAATATATATTTTTTTTTTAATGCACAGTAATCTCTGTTTTAATTATTTTCTGTTATGTAGCAGATCATGTTTAACTAACAGAGGGTTTTTTTAATGCAGTTTTTGTGTAAACCATTTTGCTGTCACAGCAGTTTCAAGTGCTTCTACATTTGAAAGTTAAAAGTCAAAAGGTCAACAGATGGTCAAAAGTTTATTTATTCATTTATTTATGTTTTTTTATATATCTTCTGCTCACCCAGGCTGCATTTATTTGATCAAAATACAGCAAAAGCAAGGAAATGTTATTACAATTTCAGTTAACTGTTTTCTGTGTAAACTGTTTGCTGTGATCAAAGCTGAATTTTCAGCATCATTACTCCAGTCTTCAGTGTCACATGATCTTCAGAAATCATTTTAATAAACTGATTTTTGCTTAAGAAACATTTTTTTTTTTTATATATATATATATATATTTTATTTTAAGGATTTTTCAGAGTAAACACAGAACAAACAACATTGTCTCAGACTTCACAAGCATTCAAAAAAAATAAAAATAACAATTACATTCCAAAGATACAAAAAATACAGGTTCAGTAAGTGAGGAAACCATAGTAAAGAGCTGCGAAACAGATCAATAGAAATGCCCAAAGGTAATGCACAACTCAACCTTCGTGGGAAACATTAGACATTGGTTTGGCTGCTTGTTTGTCTAAATGTCCGAGAAATGATCCCCAGACAGCAGAGAACTTTTCAATGGCGTAAGGACTCCTTAGAGTCTTTTAATTTGTATGACAGAAATCATGTCCATAGTCCAAAGTTGAAAAGAGGGAGGTGAAGATGACTTCCAGTTCTTTAATATAAGTCTTTTGGCCACGATCATACCCAGGGTGAGGGCCTGTTGTAAAGCTTTTGGAAGGGTAGAAGTGTGTTGTGAAAAGCCGAAAATGGCAAGTTCAACGTCCAGTAGAAGTGGTCTGTTATAGGTCTCAAGAAACATTTCTGATTATGATCTGATTATTATATGTTGAAAACAGTTGTTCTGTTTTGTATTTTTGTGGTGATGCACTGTGATACACTACCATTGAAAATGGTAGTGTATCACTCTCTCCTCTCCACCTGTAGCTGGTGTGTGGTGAGCGCGTACACTTGATTGGCTCTATGGCTCTCTCTCCTCTCCACCTGTAGCTGGTGTGTGGTGAGCGCATACACTTGATTGTCTCTATGACTCTCTCTCTTCTCCACCTGTAGCTGGTGTGTGGTGAGGGCATACACTTGATTGGCTCTATGACTCTCTCTCCTCTCCACCTGTAGCTGGTGTGTGGTGAGCGCGTACACTTGATTGGCTCGATGTCTCTCTCTCTTCTCCACCTGTAGCTGGTGTGTGGTGAGCGCATACACTTGATTGGCTCTATGACTCTCTCTCCTCTCCACCTGTAGCTGGTGTGTGGTGAGCGCGTACACTTGATTGGCTCGATGACTCTCTCTCCTCTCCACCTGTAGCTGGTGTGTGGTGAGCGCGTACACTTGATTGGCTCTATGGCTCTCTCTCCTCTCCACCTGTAGCTGGTGTGTGGTTAGCGCGTACACTTGATTGGCTCTATGACTCTCTCTCCTCTCCACCTGTAGCTGGTGTGTGGTGAGCGCACTGGCGCTGTTGTGCTGTGGCAGCTGTCGCATCATCTCAGTGGATGCTGCACACTGGTGGTGGTTGAGGAGAGACCCCCCCCCCCCACACACATGATTGTAAAGCGCTTTGGGTGTACAGCTACAGTATACACAATAAAGCACTATATAAATGCATCATTCATTCATTTAAAGAAAATATATAAATACTTTATTCATCAAGGATATGTTAAACTGATTGAAAATGACAGTAAATACATTTATAATGTAAGAAAATTTACCATTTCAAATAATTGCTGAGGACTTTCATATGACATAATGAGGAAGGGTAAAACTGAACATCATACTAGTTTGGATGTGATATCACAATAAATAATGCAAAACTGATTTTTAAAGACCAGTCATCAAAGTGTTAAATTGAAAATGCAATCCTATCAGATATGAATGTGTTTTGTTCCCCCAATTACCTTACAGCCATAATCTGAAAGGACACTGTGTAAACACACTTACTGTGCTTGATAAATGACCATGTGTAAATCCTCAGAGAAAATTGGAGATGCAGAAAATAATGCCATGAAAAACAATAAGAGCGAGTCCTGGCTAATATCAAACTATGAATTCATACATCGGGATCCGTGGAGCACTACATTTATATGCATTGATCAGAGCCTCAGATCAACTTTGAGATCAAATATGAATATGAATGAATGAATGAAAGAATGGATAAATGAATGAATGAATGAATGATGCATTTATATAGCATCACACATCACTCGTGACGAGAACATCTTCACTGACAGAGCTGGTGTTTATTCTCTCTGAACTCGCTCTAAGAGCATGTAATCAGGGCCAATTAGAGCTCAATTAAAGCAAACAATTTCTTCATGAGGCCAGCTTGGAGAACGTTCCTGGACTCAGTTTGAGGTAGTATAAATCAAATATGGATTTATAATAACTTTTCACCGGATGCCGAGCTCAGGAGCATCAGATTCAGTCTCAAACAGTGAAAGACCAGTTTAGCTGTACTTTTGTTGTTTTGTGGCCTTATGTCTCACATGGGACAAAGAGGATTAAGTAGTACGCATGCACTTTTGTTTAATGTATATTTAAGGTAAGTTAAATGTTTGCAGGGATACTAAAAGAGGTCAGCATAAGAAAATATCTTCTTTATTTTGGCACTATTCTTAATTTTAACCCCATCATTTTAATTCCTTTATTTCATCCCTGTTTTATATGAACTCCACTGGTCTGTATATCCTCACTTGCAGACATTTGTTCATTCCAAACTGCATTCTCCTCTGTTTTGTTAATATTTTTTGCTTTTGAAAGAACTTAGAGGTATATGATGTCATGTTTTCCCAAACTCAGTACAGTCACAAATAAATGCTGGTCTCCTGGTGCCACACACAGAGCCGCAGCTCGTCTCAACCCGCGTGTGTGTGTGTGTGTGTGTGTGTGTGTGTGTGTGTGTGTGTGTGTGTGTGTGTGGCTGCTGGAGCTCAGTGTTTATTTAAACTCTCTGGTTTGTGAGTTATGAGTCTTAATGATGACTGTGGTGCGTGTCGCTGCTCTATTGTTGAGATGCTGCCTCTAAACAGGCCGCTGTTGTTTATTTGAGATTTGAGTTTTATATTACCACGTGTCATTGGACTGTTTACAGTTTGTCCGTGTTGATTGATTATTTCTATCTCCCGTTCTCCTGCCGAGAGGAAGATGTTGTTCTTATAGGATGCATGAAAGACTAAAGCCATTTACTCAGTTGTAACTGTTAAAGGGACAGTTCACTCAAAAGTCATCTTCTGTTCTAATTATTTACTCTCTCTTGTGTGGAACATAAGAGAAGACATTCTGATATTCTGGGTTCATACAAAGAGAGTTATTTTTCTAAAGAAGTTCCAGCAGGTTTTGTGAGTAAATGATGACAGAATGTTCACTGTTGGGTGAATGAAGTAAAAAAAAAAAAGCAATATTTTTGCCAATGACGTTATCACCCTGCGCTCTTTCTGCCAATTATGATCTAGGACGTTTACATGTAATTGGCCTGCATGTATGCCGATTTGTTGTTCGATTGCGCTCCTGCCAGGTTTCTAACGTTTCACCGAATGCTGAGTGAAAGGACAAGCTGAAGAATGTAAACGCTGCTTATTTTCCAATCCAGAAAAAGCTGAAAAATTAGTGTCTTTGCCAGATCTTGAGTCATCAGGCCCAGTTCCGCTGGAATGCCATTTATTATTGTTCTTGTATTGTCTGCTTCGACTATAAAAATGGGATTGCTGAGACCTCAGATATGTCTCTGGACGTATCACACGTCTGTTTTTTTGCAAGACATCCTTCGGCTTTAGAACAACAGCGGCTTGCTTATATTGGCATGCTGGGAATATGCTTCATAATCTGTTGACATATTGAAGTCACAGCTACATGATGTTTAGACACTCCAGAGAAAGCTGAAAGAAAAATGTCTGTTTGTCATGTGCCTGTAGATTCGTAAACACACGGCGCATGGCTTTGACCATAAATTAAATCACGCAAGCCTTGTTAAATTACACCGCTCGCTTACAATGTTATGAAAAACGGCGTGCTCAAAAAACAATTTCTTACCATTTCATATCCCAACAGATGATTTTCAGACAAATTAAACGGATCGCATTGCATGTGTTTAAAATTTGCAGCGAGCCTCATTTATTACTTTGATGAATTGGTGCTTGTTTAGCCAGTGATTGTACAAATACACTGAAGAGTATTATTATGAGTAGATTTGCGTTTAAGATGTAATTAAGCAGACCGCTCACCACTTATTGTTACAAGCGTTTGGAATGGTTAGAGAGTATTTAACATGAAGACACCTGCTAATATTGGGTTTCAGGCTGGCTTTGTGTGGAACCGATGCTTTTGTGTTGAAGATCTTCATCTGGCTTGCAGTCGGTAGCTATATTTAAACCAATTGGTTTTGTTTACAGACAACATTTACTTTCAAATCTTTATGGCTTGTATTCATCTACTATGGGTTGGTTTTTAATACGATCTGTCATCTGCAATTGAAAGGTAATGCTAATGTTTCCAGAGCCAGTCCTCACAGCGTATGTCTGATCAGTTTGTGGAGAAACATTGAAGGACCCAATAATTAAAGAAAGCTTTAGCCATAGGTATAACCAAGATCATTGGAATATCAAACAGTGTATTGAGAAATTCATCTGGCATTCATCAGAATTGTTATAATTTAATATCTTAAGCCATCCAAGGTCTCAGGACATTCTATGATTTATTGAATCAACAACCTCGGTCTTTGCCCAATCAGTTTTTGCACAAACTGCTTTTGCTGTCATAATGAACTTAAACACATTAGCATGAACGCGGCCTCTTCAGCAGATTCTTACTGGCCAAGGTGCTTCACGGAGGAAAATTTAATATAATTCTAATATTATTTGATGCACGGTTCATTGAGCATTTGGATCTTATTTGTCTCTCCTCGAGGGCTCGGGAAGTTAAACCGTGTTGGGGACACGCATTGAAAACAGACAGCGTCTGCTAGTAAACATAATTCAACTCTCACTGCATTCTGCTCTTCATCTTGTACACACTGAGATCTGTTGATTGTTTACATTGGTGACATTTAAATTAAAGGCAGTCTTGTCATCATTTTTATGGCAGAGGAAAAGTGACAATATGGCTCTGTGATAGCTGTAATATGTTGTTTATGTGACTTGCTTTTCTAGCAATTTCTCTTCCCTTTGTATTTTTTTTATCAAGCAAGCCTGAAAACATTTTTAATTAATGCAACAATTTTGCACTTAAAGCTGAACATTTCATTTGACAAATTAAAGGTTTACTCACTCTCAGTCCATCCAATATGCAGATGAGTTTGTTTCTTCATCAGATTTGGAGAAATGTAGCATCTCATCTCTTGTTCACCAATGAATCCTCTGCAGTGAATGGGTGCCGTCAGAATGAGAGTCCAAACATCACAATAATCCAAATGTAATCCACACCACTCCAGTCCATCAGTTAATGTCTTGTGAAGCCAAAAGCTGCGCGTTTGTAAGAAACAAATCCATTAAGACACATTTAGCTTCAAAACATTGTTTCCTGATATCCCCTGTTGACTCTCACATCAAAATCTACCCACATATAATTTGTTTAGAGCTGTTTTTTGTAAACACTGTTTGATCTGCGCAGATTTCTGATTCAGACAAGATGATTTCACTGGAGGGAGTGTTGTTATACATTATGGACTTGTATTTTAGTTAAAGAAGTATTAATGACAGATTTGTGCTTTTGGCTTCACAAGACGTTGGACTGGAGTGGTGTGGATTACTTGTGGATTATTGTGATGTTTTTATCACCATTCACTTCAGAGGATCCATTGGGGAGCAAGTGATGTAATGCTACATTTCTCCAAATCTGATGCAGAAACAAAACTTGGATTTTGCCTACATCTTGGATGGCCTGAAGGTGAACACATATTCAGCAGATTTACATTTTTTGGGGAAAATTCCTTTCATTATTGTAAACTCTATATAGTGTTTCTTTTATGAAACCAATGTGTGTAATCATTAATGCTGTTTTTCAATATTTAGTATTCAACCTTGTAATTCAGTCAGTTGAGAAAGTCCCATTTTATTACCACATGCTGTTCAGACACACACAGACTGATAGATTTACACAATTAAAGCAGATATTGTCAGCATATTCATGGTGGATTAAATGTACCAGAAATGTACCTATCCATGCTTCTCACTTTTTATGTCCTACCATCTGGAGTTTTAGATTCTCTCTGAATAAATCTAAATGTTATAGGCATATCGACAGACTTGTCATTGACAAAGTTCAAAACCTCAGAAAGAACCTCATGCTAGTAAGGTACTTGGGCTGTTGTCTCCTTGCACTGACTGATGTGTGTGATTGCTGTTTACTGATGGAGTGTGCGAGAGGATAGCATGGTGCGAACAAGAGCACCCTCATTAAGACCTGAACCCCCCTAAAGCATGTCAAAACAAACGGCTTGAGGTCTTAAAACCACATATTAATTTGACATATAAGTATATATACATTTCAGCGGGGATTTCACAACAATATATTTCACTTGGTAGTAAATAAGCGCTCACAAACAGAAGTTATGTAATTGTCCAAACTGCAAGGTACAGCAAAAACAAGCTGCATTAACATGAAACAAGCATTATTATTTGATGAAACATTAAAATTAAAGTAAAAAAGACTTTAATTATCTATTCATGAATTTACATTTGTGTTTTGTTTAAAAGTATAAACAACTCTAATGACCTTCACAGTTTAAAATGTAAATTATTATTTTCTAGCCTTCTGAAACACCAGAGTTTGAAGTCAGGACAATGGTGATGTCACCATTCCCCTCAACACACCCTTGACATGCGTCATTCACGAATGTAATCAAGATAAACAAGAGCCATAATTGTCTCAACTGTACCTCCAAAAACTCTCCATTAAAGGGGTCATCGGATGCCCATTTTCCACAAGTTGATATGATTCTTTATGGTCTTAATGAAAAGTCTATAACATACTTATTCCTCTAAAATTTCTCTAGGGTAGTATAAAAAAACACCCTTTTTACCCTGTCAAAATCAGCTCTATTTTCAGTGAGCTGTTTTTTAGGCCATGTTGCTTTAAATGCTAATGAGCTCTGCTGACCCCGCCCCTCTCTGACAACCAGACAGTAAACTTCAGCCGCAAAACTGGCTAACAAGCACATTATTAGGAAAGGTAATTTGCAAAGATTAATAAAAAAAACCTTATACTGACTTCTTCTGTAGATGAAGCTGATCACGAATGATTCGCGCGAACATAGACGCATTTAGGCAGATCAGCGCATTCCCTTCAAAACTAAAGTAACGTTAATCCTCTGCGTCTTCAGCGGCTCAGATGTCAGGAGTAAATGATGACTGCTGTGTTCATTATTACATCCAACAACAAAACCCCTCAATCGCTCAATCTGAGACATCTTGTCTTCCTCTGCACCGACACAGCTCTCAGATCACTCAGGGGGCGGGTCTAAGGTAAGACGGTCTTGTCAATCAACTATCGTGTGTGCACTACATCATTCTGACAGGAATCTCAGAACAGCCTGATTTGAGAAAGGGGATTTAAAAAACACTGGGTGGATTTTTATCATTATAGGACAGATGTGTACACACACCTCTAACACGCATTTATGTTCAAACAATTGTAAAGTGAATTTTGCATTCGATGACCCCTTCAAATGCATTAATGATGTGCCTGAGAAGTGATTATTTGTTAATTTCACAACTGACTGTTTTGTGAAATATTATAAACATGCAGGTATTTATTTTTAATCTTAGAGTGTTTGTAATAAACATCAAGCGTTTTACCCTATTAGACACCAAGCTTATCATTGTTTGAGTCTTGCTAATAAAAATCAACTCATACCTGGATCAGAATTATTTGTTTTGGGTTGAATACTTTTGTTATGCAAGATGAATATATGTAATAGTTTTTTGTTACGATTGCTATTATTAACCTACCGAACAAGTAGACAGTGTTTTACTGTCTTCGTCTTTTAAGAAATGTATTAACAGCAGTCCACATATGGATATTTGGTATTTTGCTTTGCATTTGTATTGTTTGCGTTGTTTTAATTTCTTCTGCCTCACGCTCAAACATTATGGCTCTATCACAGAGCTTGCCATCTCGAGCAGCAAAACGCATGAAATGCTGTAAAGGAGGGTGTGGCTATGCTGGGATGAATTCAGCCAATCACAGCAGTGGGTGTTTACTTCCGTTTCTGCGAGAGGAACCGCCCTTTTAAATTGAGTGTGTTCCACAGAAAGTGAAAATAAGTATGGACAATTATCCTCTTTTTGGTTCAATAAACTTTGAACTTTTCGAACCTCAGGAAACACATGACAATGTGATGAGATGTTTAGCTAAATATGTGCTATAGGATGTCAAAAGACTATCTGTTTTGTGTGAACGAACTTCAGAAATGTCCGATGTAGATTCCATCGGAAATGTCTATCATTGTGTCATTCTCACGCTGAAGGATGAAGGAGACTGATGACTGATGGAAGATCTCTGAGGGAACTCTATTCACAGGAATGTGTTTTGGGTTTGTTGCAGCGTAATATGAAACATTCCCGCTTATTTTTGCCATTACATTTCATGTAGAGAGCGTGAAACTCAGCAAGCTCTGTTGGTATTGGATGACATAGTACTCTTTTCAGTGTTCAGTCAAAACTGCACAAACCTGACATCATGGCTGGTTTGGAGTCCAAATATAGCACACAAACTGAAATCTTCTCTAAATTTAACCTGTGATGTCATTGTCATCATGTTTTACAGCTGGCCGCAGTCTGTCTTACTCAAGGAATGGTACAAAGGTTTCTGAATAAATCTGATTTATGTCATGGGAATGTGCGGCAAAACAAGTCAAAGGTGAAGGGTGGCAAATTACTTTTTCTTTTGCCATTTTTCTGTGGTAAGAGCTTTTTGTGGTTGCGTGTATATATCACTCACTAAATGTATTCAGAAAATGTGAATAGGGAAGCGGTCACAATCCCAACTTCCTGTCAGACAGACGGAGCTGAAATCATTAACGCTGGCTTGTGATTTTTCTAAAGCTTGTAATATCAAACAGTCTGTCAGATATTCTTAGTTTCACAGAGCGCATGACCTAGACGTACGTTTTAATTTCCTCTTTATTGCATTGAACACATTCTTCTGCTCACATTCTAGCAACAATATAAAGGCAAAAACTCTCTGGACATTGCAAAAATGGTTCAGAGAAAACCTCTAGTCATTTATTTGCAGATGCCACTTGATTCAATTGTTTTATTATCTATAAAATGCATACATTTGCGCAAGTTTCAAAAATATGTTTTTCCAACTTTGTGTACTTCTATATTCAAGGAGTTTTCCTGTACAAATATATAAACATTTTTCAATCAAGATATATTTACATAAGTAGCAAAATGACTGTAGATATTAAATTTCCGGTTTTTGAAAAGTTCATCTAAAAAATAAATCAAATTCATAGAGAAAACAAGAAAAAAAATTCTGACCCCATTGGTGGATATTTATTCTTGTTTTAAGCAAAAACTCACTTTATTTTGATAAGTTCTTTAGAGTTCTCTTAAAGTTTTCACTTAATTTTTATTAATTTGTATTGTTGAGAGAGAGAGAGAGAGAGAGAGAGAGAGAGAGAGAGAGAGAGAGTGTGTTTTGTGTGTGTGTGTGTGTGTGTGTGTGAGAGAGAGAGACACATACATACAGCCCGAATTCTGGAAATGTTGGGACGTTTTTTTTATATTTGAAAAAAAACAAAAACTGCAAGATTTTGTAATTACAAGCGCCAATATTTTATTCACTATAGAACATAGATAACATAACAAAACCTGAGAGATTTTGCGGGGGCACGTTTATCATTGTGTAGCATCTCCTCTTCTTTTCAAAACAGTTTAAAGACGTTTGGGCATCGTGGTTATGAGTTTCTGGAGTTTTGGTGTTGGAATTTGGTTCCTTGGTCTCCAGCTGCTGAAGAGTTTGTGATCGTCTTTGACATATTTTTTATTTAATGATGTGCCAAATTTTCTCTACAGGTGAAAGATCTGGACTGCAGGCCAATTCAGCACCCGGACTTTTCTACTACGAAGACATGCTGTTATAATAGCTGCAGTATGTGGTTTTACATTGTCCTGCTGAAATACACATCGTCTGGAGGGGAGCATATGTTGCTCTAAAACCTTTATATAACTTTCAGCATTCATAGAGCCTTCCAAAACCATGAAAGCTGCCCATATCGTATAAACGTATACACCCCCATACCATCAGAGATGCTGACTTTTGAACTGAATGCTGATAACACGCTGGGAGGTCTCCCTCCTCTTTAGCCCAGAGGACACGGCGTCTGTGATTTCCAACAAGAATGTCAAATTTGGACTCGTCTGACCATAAAACACTTTTCCACTTTGAAACAGTCCATGTTAAATGAGCCTTGGCCCTCAGGACACAATGGCGCTTCTGGACCATGTTCACATATGACTTCCTTTTTGCATGATAGTACTTTAGTTAGCATAGGCCGATGGCACGGCGAATTATGTTTACCGACAGTGGTTTCTGGAAGTATTCCTGGGCCCATTTAATAATGTCAATGACAGAATCATGCCGATGAGTGATGCAGTGTCGTCTGAGGGCCTGAAGACCACGGGCATCCAACAAAGGTCTTCGGCCTGGTCCCTTACGCACAGAGATTTATCCAGTTTCTCTGACTCTTTTGATGATATTATGCACTGTAGATGATGAGATATGCAAAGCCTTTGCAATAGAGCCCTAGACGGACCTCAAATATAGGCCCTAGCCCCGCCCTGTCCTGAGACGCTCAGGCTCTAGCTTACCAGAATTACCGGCCCGAGTCGGACCCCAGCCCATCTTTTTTCCCCTTTTTCCCAAAACAATGGTCAGTTGTTTTAAATTATTTTAATTTATACAACATCTGAAAGGTGAATAAATAAGATAATAAAAGGACAATATTTGGCTGAGATACAACTATTTGAAAATGTGACCCTGGACCACAAAAGCAGTCATAAGGGTCAAATTTGCAAAGTGAAAGCTGAATAAATAAGCTGTCCATTGATGTATGGTTTATTAGGATGGGAAAATATTTGGCCGAGATACAACTATTTGAAAATCTGGAATCTGAGGGTGCAAAAAAAATCTAAATATTGAGAAAATTACCTTTAAAGTTGTCCAAATGAGGTTCTTAGAAATGCATATTACTAATCAAAAATTAAGTTTTGATGTAAATTTACAAAATATCTTCATGGAACATGATCTTTACTTAATATCCTAATGATTTTGGGCATAAAAGAAAAATCAATAATTTTGACCCATACAATGCATTTTTGGCTATTGCAACAAATATACCCGTGCTACTTATGACAGGTTTTGTGGTACAGAGTCACAAATCTGGAATCTGAGGGTGCAAAAAAAATCTAAATATTGAGAAAATCATTCTGTCATCATTCTGTGCAAGTGTGAAAACATTTCATATTTTCTATGTATTTTGGTACATACAATTATTTATTTGAAATCATTTAAAAATCTTCTCTGCATTTCTCCTCTTCTCTTGATTTGCTTCATAGTCTAGTTGTCTAATAAACCTGCTGGCTCTTTGACTAAGTGCTTTTTTCCTCTTTTTTATGCCCCTTTGAATAAAAGCATCTGCGAAATGCATAAATGTAAATTAGCCTTAGTAAAACAAAGGTCATTTTGTAGGTCATTTTTTCAAAAAATGTTCGATGTGTAATTTCCTTCACCATCGCTTCTATCCCAGAATGCTCTGACACACAGTACATCATTTGATATTTGGTGCAAATGATGCTGTAGTGGAAATATTCGTAGTCAATGCCAGAATTATCCTGTAATGCAAGTTTGTTCACCGTTGGACATTCATAGCAGGCAAAATAAACAAAAGTGACAGTATGAAAAATACATTATTTTCAAGAGTCCACAGGGACAGTTAAAGAAACCAAAGGATTTTAAAGTAAATGTATCCTGAAATCACATAGAAAGGTAAACAAGCAGAAAAGCAACTATACATCACAAACTGACGGATGTGTGAGAGCTAATATTTGTCCTGAAACACGTCTCCCATAGGAGTCCTGACTGAATATTTCACATGGGAAGCTTTCAATCTCAGTTCAGATAGAGAAGCAGTGACTCACACTAACGCCATCATCAGAAATCAACAGGAATATTTCCAAAATGACTGTTTGCTCCTACTAGCAGCGAAACGCGAGCGAATGCTGATAAAATCTCCTGCACAGATTCCCTGATGGCAGTAAGGAGTAACTGGGAGGAGAGAAGCGTCTGCTCTCAGCAGAACTGCAGGAGCTGCTGCCAGTGACACTGAGCCACCAGTGAAGACACGCCGATCAGGTCAGGCCTGCACACATTTCTCATTCACATAGTGTTACGCTAAGGCCTGTCTGCGCTTTGATTAATAGACGTGGCACAGAGGTGCTTGCTCAGTCATATATTCTAATGTGTGTTTGTTTAAATGCTTCAGTGGACGAATCTGATAAAACTAGCTGGTTTAAAGGCTTTTGTGCTTTGAATGCGATTGGTTGACAGACATGAGCGTTATCAGAGAAGCTGTGGTGACGGCTCAATGCTGTGTTCATACAGTTTCATGCACTATTCTGATGAACTGATCTGAGTGACACATGGTATTTAGATATCTCTTGACTTGGCGCTGGCTTTGGGGATTTTTGCTGTGTGATGTAAATGAATATATTAAAACTGAGATTATTACTCAAGGAATGTGTGGACGTCTTGGCCCGTCCGATGCCTTAAAGCCGTCAGCTCAGTAACAAGAAGATTGGTGGTTTATAGAAGTTGAAATGTTCAGAAGGAGCGTATCTTCAGGGCTGATCCCGGGAGCCAGGCGTAATTAAAACCAAATGCTGGAAGTTCACTTCAATACGGCTGCGGATCTTGCTTTTATGTAGTTTGGCAAATTGCTCTCCTTTGTCAGCTGTAGTCGGTGTCACGTCCCTCCCTACGTGCTCGTGTGCGTTTCTGATGCTGGAGATCCTCCCCCGTCAGGTACAATGTGTTTTTGATTGAATCTCTTTCATGTGTTGCCGCTCGCCCCCAATTGCCTTCTAGAAACATGACATCATTGAGCGGCGTTTCTCAGCATACTAACAAAAGAATTGTTCTCAATTGTTCTCATGCTATTGTTCTTCATCATAGGAATTTGATTACTAATATAGTTCTGAAGCATTCCAGTTCTGAAGATTAAATGTAGTGCATGTATTTCTGTTTTGAGTCATGTGTTTATTAATTGCAGTGAACACATGATAACCATTTACATGAAATCATGATAAACTCAAAAGAATAGTTTACTCAAATATAAACAATCACCATCCAAGATTTAGATGAGTTTGTTTCGTAATCAGATTTGGAGAAATGTAGCATTGCATCACTTGCTCACCAACTGTAGTGAATGTGTGCCGTCAGAATGAGAGTCTAAACAGCTGATAATGACATCACAATAATCCACAAGGTTCAAGGTCAAGGTTTCAAGGTTTCTTTATTTGTCACATAATAGTTATACAGGGCATAACTAGAAGTGAAATGCAATCGAATCAGGTCCGCTCAGTGGACAGTGCAAAACAATAAGAATACAAATTATATAAGTAACGTAACACAAGGGCATACATATGGTAAGAAAATGAGAAATAAGAGTAAAATGTGCAATGAAATAAAAAAGTGCAAAACAATAAGATGTGCAAAAAACAATAAGATGTGCAAAGACAATGAGATGTGCAAAAGACAATGAGATGTGCAAAAAAACAACAAGATGTGCAAAGAAAACAATAAGATGTACAAAAAAAGAAAAAAAAACAGTGTACTGGGACTTAATAAATAGTAATGTGAATAAGAGGGATGTGCAGACGGGTTGTTTATGGTATTGTACATGGAGCAGCAATGATGAGAATGTGATGATATTTACAGTTGACTTGTGAGTGTTTATGAAACAGAGTTTGTGTTTAGGAGCCTGATGGCCTGAGGGAAGAAGCTCTTCCTCAGTCTTTCAGTCTTTGCCATCATGCTCCTGAAGCGCCTGCCAGATGGCAGTAAACAGAAAAGATGGTTACCGGGGTGAGTAGAATCTTTGAGGATTTTTGCAGCTCTGCTTCTGCAGCGTTTGAGGTAGATGTGCTGCAGAGAGGGGAGAGCAGACCCTGAGATGCGCTCAGCTAAGCGCACGACTCTCTGTAGAGCTTTGCAGTCCTGGTTTGTGGCATTATTATACCACACTGAGATGCACTGAGTCAGTACACTTTCTATGGCCCCTGAGTAGAAAGTTTTCAGGATAGCTGGTGAGACCCTGAATTTCCTCAGCTGTCGCAGATTGTACAGCCTTTGCCTGGCTTTCTTCACCTGAGTTTGAATGTGTGTAGTCCAAGTCAGGTCCTCGGAGATGTTTACACCGAGGTACTTGAAGCTACTCACCCTCTCCACAGGGGTCCCACTGATCATAAGAGGAGTGTAGGGCTGCTGCTGTCTCTTCCTGAAGTCCACGATCAGCTCCTTAGTTTTGCTCACGTTCAGAGAGAGACAGTTGTCCTGGCACCATGATGTAAGTCTCTCCACCTCATCCAAGTATGCGGCCTCGTCATCGTTGTTGATGAGGCCCAGAACCACAGTATCGTCAGCAAATTTGACAATAGAGGTGGAGCTGTGTGAGGACACGCAGTCGTGGGTGTATAGAGAGTATAGCAGGGGGCTCAGGACACAGCCCTGTGGGGCTCCTACATTCAGGGTGATGGAGTTGGAGGTGAACTGGCCGACTTTCACCACTTGTGGTCTGGCGGTGAGGAAATCTTGAATCCAGTCACAAAGTGAAGTGTTTAGGCCAAGGTCTGAGAGTTTAACAGTCAGCTTGGTGGGGACTATAGTGTTGAAAGCCGAGCTATAGTCAGTGAATAGCAGCCTGACATAGTTGCCATTTTTGCTGTCGATGTGAGTGAGGGAGGAGTGCAGTACCTGGGAGATGGCATCGTCAGTAGACCTATTTGGCCGATAGGCAAACTGAAGAGGGTCCAAAGTAGCAGGGATGGAGGAGCAAATGTGTTTCTTTGAAAGTCTCTCAAAAACCTTCATGACTGTCGATGTGAGGGCAACTGGGCGATAGTCATTCAGGCAAGAGGGTTTACTGTTCTTAGGCACAGGGATTATGACAGATTTTTTAAAGACACAAGTAATCCACACCACTTCAGTCCATCAGTTAACATCTATAAAGCCAAGAGCTGCGTGTTTGTAAGAAACAAATCCATCATTAAGATGTTTTTTACTAAAATAAGAGTTATTCCAGTGAAAAGGTCTATCTCCTGTTGTTACTCACATCAAAATTCACCACATATTGGTTTAGAGCTGTTTTGGCTCGTAAACGGTGATCTGTGCAGATTTCTCTTCTGATTCAGACAAAAACATTTCACTGGACGAAGCATTATTATGGAGTATGGACTCGTATTTTAGTTTAAAAAATCTTAATGATGGTGGCACCCATTCGCTGCAGGGGATCCATTGGTGAGCAGGTGACTGAATTCTACATTTCTCCAACTCTAATGAAGAAACAAACTCATCTACATCTTGGATGGCCTGAGGGTAAGTAAAGCAAAGCAAAGCAAAGCAGCACATCTTCATTTTTGACTGAAATAATCCTTTAAAATGAAAAGTTCCAAAAGTTTGTTTTCATAGTTATGCCATAGAGGAACCCCCCCCCCCCAATAACCTTTAAGTGATCACTTCTTAAAATAATAGTTTTTATTAGAGTAAAGAACATTTTATTGATTTGTGGAACTTTTTTTTTTCTATGAAGAAGCTGTAGTCAGGCGCGGACTGGCCATTGGGGGCACTGGGACGTGTCCCGGTGGCCTGGCGGCTGATTTGGTCCGCTGCCCAGTGTTTTTTTATTTTTTATTTTATTATTATTAGTTTTATATATATATATATTTTTCTTTGCCTTCCCAATGTGCCAAAGTGATCATTTTCGATTGTGGCATTCCCTAATAAATCAATAATAAATCATAAATGTGTTAGTCTTAACTGGCAGCGCCACGCTTCACGTCTGTTCCTTGCCTCGTCAAACGGTTTTTGAACAGAGTCGATGCGCGGGACTCGAGGAAGGAGAGGAAAAGGCCTGAAGAAACAGTGAAATGTAGTGAATTTACTAACCTGTAAGGCTTCAAGTGCAGGTCAGTTTCATCTGTAATACTCTACTGTAATTTTGTCTTCATTAATCTAGTTGAGTATTAAACTGCTAGCCCCTGTTAGGCTGTCATAGCACCCTATTATTATCATCATTAGTCAGAATACTGTGCTAAAGGACATCATTATCGATTGGAAAGTTACATTAATAAATTTAGCAGGCAGATATTCACATGGATTTATTGTATAGAAAGGGAGCGAGCTAGAGCAATAAGCAACACAAACATATCAGTCTGCCCAAAAAAGTGTATTCAGTGTTATGATTTTTCATGTACTAATTTTGGCATTTAGGCACTTTAGAAAATTTGTTTTAATAAATTTGTGTGAATTATTGGTTCGTTAAATATTGGGTATTTAAGTCATTTTAAGAGAAATAATAACATTGTGTGCAAACAAATTGCAATGGGGTGAACACAGTTGTGTTAATAACAGTGACCTGCAGGGGAAGAAGTGACAGGTACAAGAAAGAAGGGAGTGACAGAGATATTGGAGAAAATGAAGAAAAGGAAAGTAAAGGTGCAGTTCAAAAGAGAACATTTCATTATTTTCCTGACTAAATACTTAGACCTTTTTATGTGATGGTCATACAAATAGTCTAATAGGGTTGTCCATGCTTCAGAATGTGTTGTGGGTGTATGGGATGGGGATGGCCTTGATCAGTGCGAGGTTTCCCGGCCTGAAATGTTGTCCCAGTCCGCTCCTGGCTGTTGTGGATGTTCAAGGTTCTTCGTGGAACCATCAATGGCAATAAAGAGGCTTTACTCTGAAATGTAGATGGACATACAGACAGACGCAACAATACAAAGTTTTCTTTAACTCTGGAAAATACACATTTTATATGACGGTTTCACCATGAATTTCATTACATTTACATTTTCCTTACATTGTTCTTACATATATATATATATATATATTTTTTTAGCCATATGAAAGTGTCACTACATATAAATAGTACATTTCATGGCACGTGTTTTTCCTTTATGTTATCATGGACACACTTATTTACATGTGATGCATATAATAATTATAGACACTCATTTTATATTCTGAAATCCTGTTCCGTCATTACAGATGATTTTCATTTAATTGACAGACTTTGTCTTTCCGACTTTCATTTAGTTCGCATTTTTTGGCTTTACTTTTTGTGAAATTTTTGGTATTATGAGATATGGAGTCAATATTTCTCATATGTATTAGACTAAATAATCAAGAGGATTTCGTTACTGCACGGTTTTATTGCAACGTTGAACCAGGTGAAACAGGATAACCTGTCAATCTTAATAATTGCCAGGTTATGTAAGTGAAGCCAACGAGAAACACAGAACAAATAAAACGTTATCATAAATCATCAGTCCTAAGCTGGAAAATGAAAATATGAAGGATGATTCCATATACAGAAGCCATCAGTCATTTCCTTCTGTTTGTTTGAATATATCAACAATAGCATGAGTGTCGTGGCGATGTGCCAGATATGCATTCTCATGAGCTTCGTGCATTTTTCCGATGTAAAACAAAAAAATAAACTGCAGTTAGATTGTTACCCTGGTGTATATTTCTGTTAACAGATTTTTCAAACGGACACCGAAATGTGTATTGATCAGATCCAGTTCAATCCGATCATTGACCATTCATAGTAACAGACCGAGCGTCTTAAAGAAGCCGCCTGGAGTGTTTAAATATTTGTCTGATCCAAACACAGTGGATGAGTCACGAAACAGCAATGCGAGTAGAATGAGCGCTAACGCTTTCCCTCCAAACTGAGGACGAAAAACAAAACCCATTCTCCTGCATGCATAGCATCAGCATCAGAGTCCATGACATCCATCCAAGAGAAACGGCAGAAATAACCCTTCTATTCCTGGCCTTCGCCAGCACTTTGTTTATGTCACCTTTTCTAAAAATAACTTATATTTTAAAATGATAAGCTTGTTCCATTTGCTTGATTTGATTTATTTTTCAGCTGTGATTCATATGAAGTATGTGATGACATAAGCCCCGGTATTTGTATAGTTTCTGGCAATTCCTACTTGATGCTCTACACATCCATCCACTTTAGTCCAAATTAGAGTTTGATTGCTTCCCAAAGCATGCATCATTATACATCTTTAGGGAATTGCTGTAATCAATGGCAGACAGACTCGGATCTTAACTTCTGTTCTCAAAGAGCTGTTCTGAAATGCATTGATTACGTACATTATAACCTCACTTTTGAATTCAGGAGAACTTTTGAACCTTTTACGAGATAAAAAATAAATATTTAGGAACTGTTTCATAACCATGAGATACTGCGTGAGGTATTTCACAGAATGATCCACATGAAGTCACAGGGAACCGGATCATGACGTTTGCTGGAAAATAGACTACACTGAAGAATATTTATCAGAGATTATCAGGATTTATATTTGTCAATACCCAAGCTACTGCTTCGTATTTGAAACACAAATGTCTAAGGCTCTAAATGATCAATCTTGGCTGTTAAACCCGTTTCACACAATCGACTAATTCGTCTGATTGATAGTTTAGAGTCAAAAGTCTTTTAGTATAATTGTACAAACATCCACCTTCAGCTCGTGCTTCACGTGTCTCTTCGCTCTCAGATCTTTACTGTTATTTATTAAGTAAACGTAAGAATAACTTACAATTATTTGGTAATATTTCCAGATGAACACTTGCTGGACTGAAGCAACTATGCATATTTACTGCATTCTCCATCAATCATTGTTTTAAAGATCAGTGATCAAATCTGATCATCAGGATCTTTTGAGGAATGTTTGTTTCCAGAAGCTTTACTTTCACTGTTCCTCAGCGGAGGAATGATCTTCCCAAGCCAAAACATATGTATTATGACATAAGTCACAATTATAATAATTTAGTATTAATATATTTACGGTAGGAAATGTACTAAATATGCTTATTGATCACAAATATCTCAAACCAGGTCTAAATACAATAGTTTTTCATCGAGTAGCTTGTAGTTCTGCACCATGAGCTTTCTAATGCACACACTGGGTTTATTATGAACGAGACTAATGTGCTTCATTGCCGTCTGCTGTTTTTAAGTTGATTCATGGTCCATAAATGTACAATGATGTCAGGTTTATTTCAACATAATTTCTCCAAAAACTCACTTTTTCTTGATGAATGTACCATTTCAAAGCATTTGGCTTCAATCATGAAGAGATGGAGGATCACAAGTGCATAACTTCCATTTATAAGCAAGGTTTCATAATATTTCTGGCAATGAGGGTTAAGATAGATTCTGATCATTTCAGTTTGATCGTGGTATGCTACTTATTAAACTGCTCTTCAGCAGGTATTGAAATATATGCTTATCAAAAACACATTCTTTGCTGCGGTATTTATTAATCTTGGAGACTAATATTCATGAATGTATGTACTAGTGTACATTAATGAAGCGTATGTTGTTTTGTGATGTATTTTGGTATTGCTGTGTGATGTAATCATGTTGATGGCCATTGTGTGCGGCTGAAGTTGGAGGATCGAACACGTTGTTTAAAACATAGGACTCTATGAAATAAATTTCTATTTTCTCTCCAAATTCTGTTTTTTTCCATTTTTATATATATTTCGGGGATTCTTTTCTTTTCCATTTAATTATGACTAGACTTTGTTTCAATGGTTAAATAAAATAAATAAATAAGCATGTCTACTTAATTGAAATAATGAAACATACACAATTTAACAGCATTTTTTTAAGGTCCTACGTTTTATTTTTCTCTTATTTATTTATTTAACCAAATTCTGTGTTTTGGATTCATTTTCCAGATTCCATTTTAATGGTTTTATTAAATTTAAATAATCAAATGCAACTCTAATTAATGTATTGTATTTAAAAAAAACTATTTATTATTTAATTTAGTTCTCTTTTTTCAGAAATGCTGTGTTGTGCATTTACATTTTTCTGTATCCTAGTGGATCTCTCGACGTGTTTTTCTCAGCGCTGGGTCGTGGCGTGTGACGCTCCAGAGCGTTTGTGTGTTTGTTTGTGTGTGTGTTGTGTGAGTCTCGGTGGTCTTCAGATACTCTGGGGTTCGTCTTTCTGAGTTTCTGCCCCAAAATTCCTGCGAGTTGAAGCACAATGTTGTTTTGTCTCCCGTTCCCCTTGATTTTGTGAGCGAGTGCTGGAGTAGATGAATATTGTTGAAAAGTAAAACCGTTAGAGTGGAGAGGAAATTCTATGCTGGAGTTATTTTAGGACATGGATTTCACTTTGTGGATCTCACATGCTCTAATGGGTTACTTTGATAAAACGAGCTTGAATTTAAAAGTGAAGGCAAAAATGTTTATTAGGAGAAGAACCAGGAATGACTTCAGATATCTGAGCAAACCTGATATAAGACTTAATTAACAATAATGAAGGAAAAACAAATCTTTGGCTAAATAAATAGAATCATGAACAATCTTATGAACTACAAATACTACAAAAGGCTACAATATGTGATTGTAATAATTTTTTCAATTCTTTAAAAAACAATTTCTTGGCTAGCTATTTTTACAGTAAATAAATAAATACAGTAAATACATTTTTTAAATAATATTTTAAAGAGAAAAAAAAAATTCATTATATTTATTATTTGCATTAGACATTATGTTGGTGTAATTAACATTAAACAAATATTACATTTATCATATTTTTTGTGTCAACTATACCAATATGCTGCATGTTTTATTGTCATTCAAAAAACATTAATTTACTGTAAAATAACAAGAATAAAAAAATACAATTACATATTGTAACCTTTTTTTTTGATCTTTTTGTATTCCTAGTTTATGAAAAAATGGGGGAAAATAATTATTTATTTTGGCCTATTATTTTATTTTTTAGGTTTTGTAGTTGTATTTGTTATTATTGATGTTGTTGTTTACAGTTTTTCTGATAAAAGGGCAGTATGTTAAATATTAGTGAAAATATTATATAAATATTAGTGGTACTTGATGGATCTGTTTTTGACTGACACTAATATTATTGCGGTGTATATATTTACATGCATCGATGTAAATATGGGAGTACATGAAACCTTTTGTACTCCTGCAACTTTCCTAGATGCACCATCATATCAAATAAAGTGTGCAAGTCATTTTTCTGGAGATGTGACTTGAGCACTTCCGTCTGCCGCTCTGACGTTCGGCTTTATCTGTGTGTGAATGCAGACGCTCGGAGAATCAGGCGGCAGCAGATACTGTACACAGCATGAGGGGAGTGTGTCGTCAGCAAGATCCAAACCATGAGTTTCATGCTACGGTTTATTCATTTAGAGCCTTGCTATTATCATTGGTAAATCAAGCCTGCATATTTCTGAAATCTCATTTTGAATGGTCTTGTTTACCCGTGGGCTTTGGGCTGGAGATGTTGTTCTGTTTCCAACCACACTAGCAAACCATGATCAACATCAACTACAGGAAAACATCTGGTTCCTCAAACGGTGTCGTGTGAGGTTCTGTCAGTGTGTTTTACAGTCATACGCTCCGTATCAAAACTCATTATGCACAGCACATTCCTCTGCTGGCAAATCAATTTGTGTTGTGTTTGTAAAGCCGTCGTTTGCCAGAAACCCACTGAGGTTTCGTGCAAAATGAGATCTTTAATGTATATGTTGGATTCTTCACAGATGCACACATCTGAAGCTCTCAGAGGATGATGAGGAGGAGGAAGCTCAGCTCCTCCAGGACACGTGTTGAGCATCATTTAAGAGCACTACATACACAACATGATCCGATCGTCATCTACTTCTGAGACTGATCTGAGATCTGGACCATGACGATCACAAACACTGCTGTTGATCATTAATATCTCAGGTATGACTTTATCACAGTACATTTCAGGATTACAATCCTGATTATAAATCAATATCATTTACTGCTGGTCAAAAGTTTGGAATGATTCAGATTTGATTTAATACTTTTAAAAGAATTAGAATATGTTGATTTCGAGCTCAGTTATTATTATATAGCCTTTTATTGGTAAGTTGTTATGTTGAAAAACAGCTGCTTTCATATTTTTTGCATTGTATGTTTCAGGATGCTTTGATTAACAGAAAAATCAAGAGAAAACATTTATTTAAAATACGAACCTTTTGTCACATTATAAATGTCTTAACTGTACCTTGAGATCAATGTGATGCATCCTTTAGTCATAAATGTGTTAATTTCTTCTTTTTTATACTCATTAACATTTTGAATTTTAGCTGATCACATTTCCTCTGAAATATTCAGCATGTCGCACAACTTCACACAGACAAGGGTTTCAACATTGATAATGGTCAGAAAATCAGCATGAATGATTTATGAAGATCATGTGACACTGAAGACTGGAGTAATGATGCTGAACCTTCAGCTGCGCATCACTGCAATAAACTACTTTGCACAGCTATTAAACAGCTATTTTGAATAGTAATTATATTTCACTGTATTTATTGTATTTTTGATCAAATAAATATAGCCTTGGTGAGCAGAAGAGAACAAATAAAACATAAAAAACTTCACTATTCTGAACTTTTGACCAGTAAAGCACTGTAAGCTAGACATATTTTGTCGTGTGTAATAATCGTGTGTCAAGGGGAACGTGTGCATGACACGAGTCATGTTTATTCTGCCACTGCACGTAATGTTGTAGTTTCAGTAGATCTGACCCAAAGGTCTGGTTCAGGGCCGGTTTATGCTGGGATTAAGAAGGATTGTGCTCATCTGAAATCATTTCACCTTGAAGAAAAATACCTGAGAGTATTTAACAATTCAGCGAGTACAGCACGTCTCATTTCATCTACATGCTCCTCAAGCGTCTGATGATTGAGTCGAATGCACAGCAAAAAATGATTTTCTTACGTGCAATTTTGTTCTTGTTTTCTAGTATAAATATCTAAACATTCGTAAATCGAGATACTTAAGACATTAAGTCTTGTTTTCTAAAAAAATGCATCAAACTTTTCTCCGTTTTTGCTTAAAACAATAATGGGGTCATAAAAGTAATCTCAATTCATGGGGAAAACAATATTAATTGGTCAACCAAGTGAAAGTGGAGCAGGTCCGAGCTGCTCTGATTGGATGGAGGATGAGCCTGATTTGCATATCCATGACTCCTTGAATACTAACTGAAGGAAGGATGAGTTAACACACAAAGAAATCATTTTAATTTTATGGAATGAAATTATTGATCCGCCTGCCCGACACATAGCAGGATACCTCGCACATACTGTGAACAAGAAACTTTTCATTTCTTTTTGTTTCTTTTTTTATATTGTGGAAAGATTTGCATTGTAAAAATGGGATTATTATCTTCCCTCTGTCCAGCTTTCCTTACATCCCCTTCTCTAAATCATTGCCAGTACCTCTAAAATGAGATTCACATGAAGAGCATTAGCTGTGTGTGTGTGTGTGTGTGTGAGAGATCCTGCTGATGTGACAGGATCTGTGTGTTAAAGTCGTCTGCTTAGGTGAACGGTGAGTAGATGAAACATCTGCTTATAGTCAAACTCTGCCCTCAAACACGCTGTAAATATTTTGATAAGAGAATGCACTATAAACAACATCAGTCTGTTTGCATATGATAGCCGGCCTACTTCACTATAAAGAATGCTAGAGATGAGCCTCGCGAGAGCAGATGGAGCTCCTCACAGCTCCGTAAAGTCCTTTTACTGTAAGTGACTCTTCTGATATTGGAATATGAAGGTGATTCAGTGTTTTTCGGTGTGTTCAGAGGATGATGGGATAGACCGTCTGTATCTGAGCTGTATCCATCATCTGCTTTGAACCCTTTAGGGTCAGAAAGGCTGCAGATGTTCTCAATCGCTTCACTTTACCGCATTAGTTTACTAATTGCATTTGCATAAACAAGTCATGTTTTCCTGTTTATCATGCATATTCCCGTAAGTGGCTTTCATAGTTTGTGTTCGGTGGTCATGAAGTGTGAACACGTGCAGTCGATTCGGCTGAAATCTAATACGGGGAATTATTGGGTAAATGGCTTCATACTCATTGATGTCATTGTTTGAATGTCTTGCTGTAGGTGGATTGCGTTGTGTGGCATCTTTTTTTCTGTGTATGATAATAACCGTAGCACAGCATTTGCTGAGATTTATTAAAAATGGCCAAGTTTTGCAATACAATCTGCAAAAATTTAAAAATATTGAATCATTGCCATGGCTGCCGCCGTCTTTCATATGTCGGTCAAACAAATAGTCCCGGCCCCACTCCATTGTTTGGGCCAGTGATGCTATGTTCATGATGTTCAAATAAACAGAGCAATGCCTGATATTGTGCCACAGAATTAACAGTGTTTACACTTTTCTAGGAAATTAACCCATGAATGGCTTGAAAATTGGTTTATAGCTAAATATTTATATATATACAAAAAATTACATATACACACTTTAATGAATAATTACTAATAAATTGTTTCATTAAATTGAATATACATAATTTTGAGCTGTCTATTAATTAGTTTAGTTATTTTAATAATATTGTTTGCTTTAAATAATTTTAACTATCAATTTATTATTTTAAATATTTTGTGATTTATTAATAATATTTTAATTATATTTAATAATTTTTATTTAAACAACAATGACAAACGGCTGATAAATTGTTAATAAAAATGTTAATTTAATATTTATATATAGTTCACTATATATTTAATATGTAATGAAAATGTTTTTCTTCTCATGCTCCAATAAATTATGGTGTACCCCAGGGCTCCATTCTGAGTCCTCTTCCGTTTGCATTATATATGCTTCCACTTGGTCATATTATTCAGAGACACGATTTATCATACCACTTTTATGCCGATGACACTCATCTCTACTTTCCTATCAAAAATCATAATGGTTCTGTGTCTGGGCCTGTTTGACTGCCTGTGTGACATAAATGTTGGATGGAAATGAACTTCTTACAGATAAACAATGACAAAACCGAAATTGTAATCTTTGCCCCACCAGATACGCCCTCTGACAGTTAATCATGTTTGGTTCTCTATCTTCAAATGTTCATGACAGTGTCAAAAATCTTGATGTCATTGTTTATTCCAATTCGAGTTTTGATTAGCAGATTAGTGCTATTGTTAAAAGCCTTTTTTTTCAGCTGAGATCTATTGCCAAAATCAAGATGATGCTTTCTCAGAATGACCTTGAAACTGTTTATTCATGCATTTATTACATCAAAGTTGGATTATCGTAACCTTTTCATACCTGGGTTTGCCTAATTCAACTGTAAATCATCTGCAGATGGTTCAAAACGCAGCAGCCAGGCTTTTGACTGGCACTAAAAATGTCAGCAAATGACTCCTGTGCTTGCCTTTCTCCACTGGTTACCGGTTAAGTCCCGGATTGATTTAGAATTTAGCTTTTTGTTATTAAAGCTTTACATGGTCTTGCCCCTCAGTATAATGAGTGATCTTCTTGTCCCCTACAATCCCTCAAGATCCTGATGTTCTTCCAGTCAAATTTTTCGTTCTGTTCCTTCGCTCATGTTACAAACTAAAGGTGACCGGGCTTTCCTCGGTGGCTGCTCCCAGACTCTGGAACAGTCTCCCTCTCTATGTTAGATAGTTCCCTCCTGTTTCTACTTTTAATCTTCCCTAAAAACTTATCTGTATTCTTTATGTTTTATTGAGGGTGTTTATATTTTTACATTTGTCTCCAAGGTTTTGATCCAGTGTGTTAATTCTGTTTTAAAAAGGGGTCATATGAATGCTTTTTAAAAGGTGTAACAGAATATGTTGGCATGCTTTAATGTTCCAAAAATTTTTTTAAAGACTGTACATTATTGTAGGTCCTCTATGCCCCGCCTCTCTCAAACGCTACGTTTTCTACAAAGTCCCTCCTTCCGACAAGCACAGTCTGCTCTGATTGGCCAACTGGCAAGTGCATTGTGATTGGCCGGACACTACAAGCACGAGTCGGAAATGTAACGCCCCTTTCCATAATCGCAAGCTTTAGTTTTCAAATTAAATGTTAAGACAGTCCTTAGTTTTACCATCAGTTCAAGCCCGAGAGGGCAACAGATTCGCGTGACAGACACAGTGATGAAGCTAGTATGTGTTTTCAGTACACAAGCTGCGGTTGTGTGACCGTGTCTCCCTCTCTTACACACACACACACACACACACACACACAAACACACGACGCGCAAAACTCTGCATTTGAACAGCCAATAGCAAAAACTTAAACTAATAACAAAACGTATAGTCGCTGATTCAGAAGTGCCAGATTTCATAGCAAAGTCAGAATTATCTCGTCTCCGAGGTTCACGAAACTGTCGTCCATAAAATGCGTTGCTGTTCTGTTGTAGTAATCGTAATGATTCCTAAATGCAATCCACGGTCGGAAGGCCAAATAAGTGCTTTTGCTTTCGCCTAGAAACACAGCTTCTCCCTGTAACGGCTGCATCAACACTACTACTGCGTTACTGAAACCACGCCATCTTTCTTTGTCTGAACATTTAGGCGGCATTATGCAAATATTTGCACATCATGACGTAGACATGTGGGGGCGTGTTTGAATGAGGTGTTTTAGCCCGGTCGGGATCAGCCTTTTCTTTTAGATAAAATACATCCTTTTGTGGGAGACTTTGATTTGTAACCCTGCATATCTATACTTGCACAAACAGCTACATAACACACTAAAGACACTGTGTTCCTGTGGCTCAGTGGTTAGAGCATTGCGTCAGCAGCGCAAAAGGTTGTGGGTTCGATTCCCAGGGAACACACATTCTAATGAAAATGTATAACCTGAATGCAATTGTAAGTCGCTTTGGATAAAAGCGTCTGCTAAATGTAAAGGAAAGGAAAACAAGAAATTGCATCATCATGTGGGGCGTGTTTGAATGAACCCTTTTAGGGGTGTGGCAAAGTCTTAACTTTTATAAAGAATATATCTTTTGTTTTGAGACTTTAGTCTTTGTAAATTCAGGGATCTTATCTATGAACAACAGCTTGTAACACTCCAAAGAGAAATCTCTCATTTGTTTTAATGCCTCTGTACAACACTTCTGTTGTTTTGAAATGTGCTTTATAAATGAATAAACTAAACTAATAATAATTATATATATATAAGAACTATTGACTAAATAATCTATTAATTATTTGAATTATTTTGTTTTGTAATTATTTTCTATGTAATTATCAGTTAATCTGTCATTTTAATTTCTGTTAATTCTTAATTTATGTAATATTACTATTTATTTTAAATGTTTGTATGTATTTAATTTCAATAATGATGCAATCTACAGTTGTCTATTTTTTATATGAATAAAAACTGAAACACTGAATGAGCTATGACAGGCTTTGAAGAATGAGGAGATCTTAAAGAAATAAGAGCAAATTGAAACCAACAGCAGCAAATTCTGAACATGTGCTCAGATATTGTAGATCAGATGGTTTTCTCATAGATCTACTAAATACATCACATAATGTCAAACCTTTATTTGGAGATAAAGAGCTGGTGATCTCCTGCAGAGCTGTGTCTATATTAGTCTGTTTATGTGTATCAGTGTGATCTGATACAATCGTTTTACATTTGAAGAGCTGGATGCATGAGCTGATATTTCTAAGATCAGATGTAGTCGAGGGGACTGAAATAGTTTGAAGGCTGGTTTAATTGCGGTGAGATTCTGTCCATCGCTGACCGCTGGATTATATCTGTTGTGGCAACAGGTGACGGCTCATGCTTGAGCGGCTCAGATGAGATTTCCTGCTGCTCCTTTGTGCCACAGTCATGTCTGAGCGCTTTACCAGATAATTGAACAACTGTTCTGTTTCAGCGCTTTCTGAGTATATCAGACGTCAGTGCCGAGAGAACAGTGTCCGAGAGAACAACTCCAGGTGATCATCAAGGACACAAGCATTAGAGATTAGCAGTTTTTGTATTTTACGGATCATTTGCTGCAGCTCTTGGTCAATGTTAAACTGTTTATGATCAAACAATGAAAGTCAGTGGGCTACAAAACATCCCAGGACTTGAATGAATAAAAACATTGAGATGTCTTCATTTATGTTCCGCAGGAGACAGAAGTCACACAGGTTTGGAACAGCTTTAGCATCAGTACATGATGACAGGATGGGCATTTTTGGGTAAAGCTAAATTTCTACAACTTAAAAATATGGCAAAATGAATGGTTTTGGAGTACAGAAATCATTGACTGAAATGATGATGTTTAAATAGTGTTTCTCCAGTGGCAATGCTTGTCTAATTAATGCACACAGCATAGATAAATTACAACAGGTGAACATGTAAATTGGGTTGATAACATTGATATATTTATTTTAATCAATTTAATATATGTCATTTACACATTTACGACAAGCTGTGTTACTTTTTATTTGAAACGAAGTCTCAACTTTCAAATTCTGTCAGTTAATTTTTTTTTACTAAATTCCGACAATAACTGTATTTTAGTCACTCTTCAATGTGTGTGACAGATGACTGTAGA
>QVTF01023402.1:5000-51209 GCA_003573665.1 Oxygymnocypris stewartii
CTATAACATATATAATACATTTTCATGCTGAATGTTGTGTTCAAGCAAAAAAATCAAATAAAAAATTATATTTTATAATATAAATAAATACAAATAAAATCATATCAAATATATAAAACAAATATTATAAAATAATGAAAATGTGTAAAATAAAATAAAAAGACTCATATTTTATAATGTCATAAAATATGAAAGGTTTTAAACTTAACAAACATTAATAATACACAATGGCGTCCAGTCATATAGGAGTTTGATGTTAAAATCCTGCCAAGCAAACAATAAACTACACTTAATATGAATAAAAATACATAAGCTATATCGTTTAGTGCTGCACGAGGTGTATGATCAACATTTCTCTTGTTCTGTCCGCCTTCTTTTTTCACTAAACGTATTGCAATGCATTCAGGGATTGTTTTCTACAAATGTAGTCTATAGAAGGCATTTCAGAAGACCGAACAATCACGCTGCCAACCTTCCTGAACAGTCTTTTGTGTTGTAAGTGCGGCTACGATGCCTTAAAACGCTTCCACTGTGTGATTCACACACTTGATACAATCGAGCTCGTTTCTAATGCCGAGCGATACGCGTTCAGACAAACAAACACACGCGTTCGCTCAGCATGAGACAGGCATCTCCATTGACAACTGAAGAGGATTCAATGAGTTTCCTCAGGGCTGGAAACTGTCTGACGGCTTTCAAAGCAGTCTTAAAATGCGAGAGCATCCTACACTTATGCATCTGAGACAGAAACACGGAGAGACAAGCGCTCGCCATCAATCTCCTGTGAGAGCATCCTTAGTGCCGTATCAGCAACACGCATCTTTGAATTTGTCGTGATGAATACACCAGGCACTTTGTTTTTGTGACATCTTCCCTTGTTTGCCGTCGCCCACGTGCGATGCAAACCTGCTCTAATCGCGCAGGCAGTCGAGACAAATTACGACCCCTGCGGATAATGAATGCGCGACCTCTGCTTCGTCAGAGGTCTCAGTGCGCAAACACGTGTGCATGCACACATCCAGGCCTTGATTCTCAAGCAAACATGCACTCGGTGCCATTAAGGTCTTAATTATGGGCTCTATTGAGAAATTACCCAGTAAACACACACATTCACTGTCACACACACCGAACCGCCAGGGGTTGCTGTCAGAAGGACCTACGTGAGCAGACTTTCAATACGGTTCCAGTTGTGTCCATCTTTAATGAGTGTGTGTGTGTGTGTGTGTGTGTGTCACAGTGACTTGCACACAAGCTGAGCAGACCTTGACCTGTACTCTCAGTAACATCATATATATATATATATATATATATATATAGAATAACACCACATTATTTTTAATTCAGTTACAGAACAAACTGTATCCGAGGTGAGATGTCAATTCCCATTCGACAGACACTGCTTGCCCCCCCCCCCCCCCCCCACACACACACAGTTTTTATAAAACACGTCTGCATTATACACTCTGCTATTGCTCATACTTGCGATTAGTGATCTGAACAAACCACTAACACGGAGTAATTAATTTTGGTGTGAAACTCGTTCCGCGCAGGTTGGGATACTTCAAATCAAGTGGCACTTTTCTAAGCAATTAGACTTGATTTTCAATTGCCGGATGATAAAATACACCAAAAAAACAAAACACAGTTAACTAACACTGAAGAAGGAAGCTGAACCCTTGAGTTCAGAATATAATTATTTGCTCACATTGCACAGAAATTGTTCAAATGACTCATATCCAGTCTTAAGGACGGACTGTAATTTTGCAAGTGATTGTTTCACATCTGTTTTTTCGATATCTGGTAAATATAAGTTACTTATGTGTGACTAAAGTAATGTAATGACAATAAAAATGTGCAGCATTTAAAAAAAATATAAAAAAGTAATTACAAATTTGGGGTTAGAAAGAAATAAATTAAATATTTTAATAAGCAAGGATGCATTCATGTATCAACTGTGACAGTTAACCCTGTGTTTTAATGTTATGAAAGATTCCTATTTCAAATAAATGTTGTTCTTTTGAACTATTTATTTATTTAAAAAATCCTGAGAAAATTGGATCAAGATTTTCACAAACATATGAAGCAGCACAACTGTTTTCAGTATTGATAATAAAATAAATATTATTTGCAAAATAGCAATCAAGCGCTTTAGAAGGCAAATCAGCATATTCGAATATTAGAATGATCTCTGAAGGATGTGTCTGTGTGTGTTTGTTTGGTGTGTGTGTGTATGTATGCATGTGTACACACAATATAATTGCATAAAATACAATATTACAAAAATATTTAAATGGAGATCTGTCAGCTAAATGGGCTTATATAAAATGCAAATATAGGCTATATTATTTGAGCTGCAAATCAGCATATTAGAATGATTTCTGAAGGATCATGTGACACTGAAACCGGAGTAATGATGCTGAAAATTCAGTTTTGATCACAGGAATAAATTATATGTATGTGTATAACTGTATCGGAGGCCAGCGAGTAGGTGCTGTTCAAGTAAACCTCACTCTCCTGATCTCAAGGACGCACTAGCGTCAGACGGCTTTCTCTTGGCTTCTCCGAGGCGGGTCTCGAACACCTGATCTCTTGCATGGGAGGTGTTTGTCGCTAGTGCGTCCTTGAGATCAGGGGAGGTTTACCTGCACATCATCTACTTGCTTGCCACTGTTACATATATACACATTAATATTATACTGTGGCTTTAATGCCTAAACATTAAAGCAACTACAAAATATTGCATGCTATAAATGGCGAGTCTCACTAATTTTTCATTCACTCTCTTTTATTTTATTGCTGATGCTTTTCTATATAGATACATGTATGCATTCATTCCTGTAGATCCAATGGCACTAGACATGTCAAGATGGCAGGTTTGATTATCAAAGAATGCTTGCATGGACCGAGCATATCCGCAAACTCATAGATAATAACCAAAGCAATCCAAGGTTTTTATTTAGCACAGTGGCTAGATTAAAAATATAAGCAGATGTCACCAGATTTAAATATTCCCTCACAGTTTAATTGTAATGACTTTATGAATTTATTCACTGATAAAATAGATAACATCAGAAATATAATAACAAATCTAGATTCTACAGCGTCTAGTACTTCAGCTTCATTCATCGCACCCAAAGATTAACTGCATTGCTTTACAACTATAGGACAGGATGAGCTAAATAAACTCATCTCTGCATCTAAACCAACAACATGTTTATTAGATCCTGTACCCACTAAACTATTGAATGAGTTGTTACCTGTAGCAGAAGAACCGCTTCTCAATATTATTAACTCCTCGTTATCTTTAGGTCACGTCCCAAAACCATTTAAGCTGGCAGTTATTAAGCCTCTTATTAAAAAACCAAAACTAGATCCTTGTGAACTGGCAAATTACAGGCCCATTTCAAATCTTCCGTTTATGTCTAAAATTTTAGAAAAAGTAGTGTCTGCTCAATTGTGCTTCTTCTTGCAAAAAATGATATCTATGAAGAATTTCAGTCAGGTTTTACTGACCCCCGCCATAGCACAGAAACTGCACTTGTTAAAATTATAAATGACTTGCTTCTTGCGTTATACCAAGGCTGCATCTCATTGCTAGTTTTACATGATCTTAGTACTGCGTTCGACACTATAGATCATGACATACTCATAGATCGATTACAAAACTATACAGGTATTCAAGGGCAGGATTTAAGGTGGTTTAGATCCTTTAGCTTCTACCTTAGGTCCTAGACCGCATACTCAGATGAGGTAGAGAGACTTACATCATGGTGCCAGGACAACTGTCTCTCTCTGAACGTGAGCAAAACTAAAGAGCTGATTGTAGACTTCAGGAAGAGACAGCAGCGGCCCTACACTCCTCTTATGATCAGTGGGACCCTTGTGGAGAGGGTGAGCAGCTTCAAGTACCTCGGTGTAAACATCTCCGAGGACCTGACATGGACTGCACACATCCAAACACAGGTGAAGAAAGCCAGGCAAAGACTGTACCACCTGCGACAGCTGAGGAAATTCAGGGTCTCACCAGCTATCCTAAAAACGTTCTATTCAGGGGCCATAGAAAGTGTACTGACTCAGTGCATCTCAGTGTGGTATAGTAACGCCACAAATCAGGACTGCAAAGCTCTGCAGAGAGTCGTGCGCCTAACTGAGCACTCTCAGGGTCTGCTCTCCCCTCTCTGCAGGATATCTACCTCAAATGCTGTAAAAGCAGGGCTGCTAAAATCATCAAAGACTCGAATCACCCTGGTAACCATCTTTTCCGTTTACTGCCATCTGGCAAGCGCTTCAGGAGCATGATGGCAAAAACTGAGAGACTTAGGAGGAGCTTCTTCCCTCCCCTCAGGCCATCAGGCTCCTAAACTCAAACTCGGTCTAATAACATTTACAGGACTCAATTTAATATGTACATACCCGGTACAACCTGTTTGCACATTCTTCTTGCACATCCCCGTTTATATTATTATTTATTAAGTCCACAGTATACTGTATTGCACATTTTATTTCATTGCACATTTTACTCCTTATTTTTTCTTATTTGTATTTTATTCTTACGTATATTTATATATATTCTCTTGTGTTTTGTTTCTTTTTATTTTTTGCACTGTCCATTGAGTGGACCTGTCCTGATTTACATTTCACTACTGATTATATTCTGTATAATTGAGTATGTGACGAATAAAATAACCTTGAACCTTGAATCTTGAACCTGTCCGATCGCTACCACTTTGTTTATTTAAACGGGGAGGCATCTCAATTATCACCAGTAAAGTATGGAGTACCACAAGGATCTGTCCTAGGTCCTCTTCAATTTCCATTATACATGTTGCCCCTTGGTAATATTATTAGAAAATACGGGATTAGTTTCCACTGTTATGCAGATGATACTCAACTATATATCTCAACAAGATCAGATGAAACCTCTAAACTATCTAAGCTAGGATAGCAAAGTCCACTAAAGGAGGTAGAACTTTTTCATATCTGGCTCCTAAACTCTGGAATAGCCTTCCTGATAACGTTCAGGGTTCAGACACACTCACTCTGTTTAAATCTAGATTAAAGACACATCTCTTTAGCCAAGCATTCATATAATGCATCTCATAATCTTGTACTGCAGGTATATCTGATCAAACGCACATTATTATGCTTTAGCTTGGGTTGAACAAATAATTTTTGCTTTGGATGGAACAACAGCTACGTTAATTATGTCTCTATTTGTTTCTCTGTTTCTGGTAGCTAGGAATTACACAAGCTTCAGTCTGGATCCAACCCTTAAATGATCTGAGATGACCGAACACCTGAGAAGAGACGATGACAACCCCTCGGAGGACCTCAAAGGAAGCCGACCCTCAGACAGTATACAGAATTACCACATTTGCCATAAGCTAAATATATTAAGTTTCTGCAATATATAAATCTATTGTAGAAACTTCCTTTCCTGTAAAGCTGCTTTGCAATGATAGTATCGTAAAAAGCGCTATACAAATCATCTTGAATTAAATTGAATGTACTGATAAAATGCACAGCTTGAACGCACTATACTGTAAGTCACTTTGGACAAAAGCATCAGCCAAATGTATTCATGCATTTATTCAATGTGTGCCTTTTCATCTGACAGATGTTTACTCAAATATGACAATTAAAATAGAAGATGCTTTCCAGATGATGCAAGTCTCTATGCATTATAGACAACTTTGCATGACACATCTGAAGACTTTACGGACATAAATATATTCCTATTACACAGCCATGCATGTCACATTATGACTTGGCAATGAAACAACAAATGTCAGCATTTCCAAATGCAATATACTCTGTTAACTGTCATGGTTAGTTTAGACAATGTGATAAATACAATCGTCCAAGTGAATCAGCGGTGTTTACCTGCACAACACCCCCTAGAGCAACTTGTGCAATGACAGGAATATATATTATTGGGGTTTAATAAACAACAGCTTTGTCTGCTGGCATGAGTCACTCCGCTGAAGGAGCGAGGAACTGACATGGCTCTTAAAATAGATCCATCCTGTCTGCTGAACGGAGAGCTGTCACAAACAATTATGAGGAGGCTTGAGATGAGGAATCAACAATGGAACAGCTGGAAATGCTTTTAATGATGTTGAAACCGTTGTTTTGGAGAGAGACAGACAGAAAGCGAGAGATGAAAAGACAGATGAGAGGCTAAAAGAGACAGATAAAGAGTGCAAAGTATGGAAAACAACAACAAAGTCTAAGCAACTACCACAGAACAAGAGTTTTCCTGCACACACAAGCACATTTCTCAGCAAAACCTGCTCCCATTAGGTGGCATGTTCATATGATGGACAGTTTTCAGATTCAATCATTCATTTGTAAGGAATCAAACTGGCTCGGCATGTCCAGGTGGTACAAACTCTCATTTTTGGCAGCTGGTTGCTATAGTAATGAAGTAGGCGTCAGGTGACACCAAGTGACATTGTTGTACAACAACTGAGATCAGCAAACTGACAGTACAGACAGAAAACTGTCACACAAGACATGATGACATTCAATAACTAGACTTTAGTGATGCTTTTCTGTGCAAAATAAAAGGCATCTTTGGAGGTTGTCAACATAGTGAAATAAAATAGTATCATTGATTAAATGGATATTAGCATTTAAAGAGAGGGTCTAATGCTAAAGGTACTTCATGCATTCGGAGTTATTTACACCGTTAAAGAGTTGGATTCTCGTGCTAAACATGGCCAATGTCTCAAACAAAGATTTTGACATTTGATGGATTATTTATGAGCCAAATACAGTCCTTCCAGGTTCGTACACGTTTCAGAAAGTTATTTTTGAGCATGGCTCTTCATGAGATCATGAACTCAGCAACTCGCTGATTAGCACTACCTGGTCTCATGGCATTTATGTACCTGTGTGCACTTTTTAGTGAGACGCGAAATTCGTACAAACAAGTACATATCACTGCAGTTTCCAGAATAAATGAACACTAGAGGCAGTAAAACTCTGATGCCTTTTATTCCTTTTCACGCAAATTTATAGTTTCGAATAAAAAAAGCATAATTTTCGCACAATTACTTGAAGTAATGCTATGCTATGCTATGAGATTTGAAAACTGATGCTTTTGAACGTTAGCATCGCACATATCCAGCTTCATATGTATGGGTTTTCATAGACGGTAAGTTTGTTTGGTAGCTCACGGAGTACGGAGAAGTACTTGAGAGGCGAGGAGCTCCAGTTCGAATCCCGCGTCACTACGATTCGATAAAACAGTTCAAATCTGCATATAAGGAAGTTCAAATAGCACAGTTGCATCAACAAATATGTTTTTATATCAGTTTTGCATTATTCAACACTAGGTTTAGGGTTGGGTTTGGTGTAGGGCATATTTCAAACATGATAGAACATAAATGTTTAGCAACAATCCCCGGATATTTCAATTCTGAACCACCGCAATACGTTCCTGAAGCAACGTAATAAAAAAACACAGCAATACGTACCAATATCAACATAATACAAATGTGCCAGTGTTCACGTATTGGACCCGTGTTTTAGCGCCACTCAGTGGACATTTCTCTTTGAAACTGCGGCGAAATGTTCAGTAAGCTACATATAAACAGTCTTGCTAAAAAGCGCACATAGGTACTAATTTTTTGCATCTCCGTCGAATGAATCGGATTCGTTCAACAACATAGGGTCAGTGTTAATGACGTCACGTGCATGTGGTTGAGGAATAAATTCTGCCATTTAACTGATCAGAGATCTTTAAGATGCTGCTGTTTTGAACATGGCACCTGATGACTAATTTAATATTTTTGTTCACTTTCATCTTGCTTTATTTGATGACTGATTTATAGCGGGTTCCCTCTGACATCATACTCTGGGGTTCCCTTAGGTATTCATGCACACGCGCACTCTTCAAAAACGCCGCTTATCGAGGATGCACAAAAGTACATAGATTAAAATGCATTTATATTTAGACAGAATTGAATATATAGACAGTACAGCATATTAGCTTGCTTGTTGTGCCCAAGCGCATTCTCTTAGATATATATAAATTAAGAGTTTGGCTTTTATATATATATATATATATAAATATGCCATAGCTATAATTTTTAATTGGCTTATATAAAATCCAAATATATAATATAAAAACATATTGTAAGGAATAAATAAAAGCTAAAGAAGTTAATAATCAGAAAGAGATCTGTCATAGTTAAAATGTGTAAATGGCCTTTGACAGTATAAACTGGTAAAATAAGGTAAACAAGTCATTAGTGAAACTTTTAATGATGGAAACAAAGGTTTTTCGAATGTAAGTGGAAGTAAGTAAGTAGCTTCAGTGATTCAATTCAATTTAATTCTACTTTGAGCTGTAATTCTTTGATTACTTTGACAACTCATAGCATATAAAATAGCTGAACTATCTTACACTATCACACATAGATTTTATTATTAGATTTATTGAACTATAATTACGTGTCCTCTTTTAAGTATTTAGTTCCTTTGATATGCAAAAGCTATGCAAAGAAAGACATAAAGCACTAGCCTTTGTTTCCAGACGTTCTGTGTTTGATTGTAATGGAAAGCTGGATTAATTATTCAGAACATAAAAACATAGATTTAACAAACCACACACAGTCTACTCCAACAGGGCAGAAGGAGCTTTAGAAATAAAGAGACAGAGTCTGAAAAGTCTTGCTATTACTTGACAGGAGCAATTACACTGATGTCCAGCAACGTAATGTATGGAAAGAGGAAAAGGCTCTTTGGAAAATCATCAATGAAAAAGCCAAACATTAAAGCCAAACTGCTTATTAAATATGAGCAATGCTTGGCAATGACATGCAAAGTAACTGAGCTGGCTAGTTCCTCATTGCATGTGGTGGATTTGGACTGACTGTGTTTGAAACAACATGCTTTTAATACCATACAGGATTCTACTATATATTTTGTTTAATATAGTAGGCTATTTGGGCATTAAAGCATTTTTCTCTGCAGAATATCACACATGTCCCTATTATCTGAGAAGTACTACTGGAAATATGTGCTATGAGAAATCACACCCTTCCTAGGCTCTCTAAACAGCAAACAAGAACCTGAGTGCAAACTGAGCATGCTATCCAATAAGAAAACACTGACTGATATGTTTTGGAATAAATGCTTTGGAATGTTTTGGAAAAATGTCGAAGCTATTGGGAGGAGTTCTAATTGCTACAAATGCTGCTTTCCATTCAAAGTCTGTGAAATATTATGTGGAATATTCCCGTCTCAAATATTAATAACAATGACGTTCCATTGCTCAACACCTGTATTAAGAAACAAATTGGAATATAGCATTTGCTTTAGAGATGTTTGGATATAAACAACATATTCCCTTGGCGTTGTATTACAGGAACATTCTAAATTAGACTCTTTGTAGTAACCATGGCGATTTCAGTTAAAAGGCCATTTAGAACACTGGACTTCTCAGATCTTAAGACTGAAGATGGCACGCTTCTGTAATCATGGCCTTTCACAAACACATGTCAAAGGATCAACAGTGCAGCTAACATTTGTTTTGCAGGTATAAAAGAAATGTTCAGAAAGTATTTACTGTGACAGCAGGTTTTCTTCCCATGCAATGTGGAAATGATTACGTGGCATTTTATTTGATTAACCCTCATATTCTGCTCTAGCCTTTGCGAGGATTTTCTTTTTCCTAGAAATGCTAGTTAATATTATCGCATTGGATTTACTGACTCTTTAAAAACTTTTTTTTGTTGATATGTTTGTGCCTTTGTGACACTTCTAGTGTTGCTTGTGAAAAATGACAGGCCAACAAATACATTGCTTCTAAATTTCTCATTATGCTATATTATTACCAAATACTGGTTTTGATCTTTTTGTCACATTGTTTTCTTTTAATTAGCACAGGTTTTTATTTATTTTTGCAACTGAGTGATTGTACTCCTCATTGATCTGATTTTTCAGTGAACATTGCCCTTTTCACTCAGAAACGGAGGTGCATACGCTCAGAGCAATGAGGACTAATGACTAATCTGTTCCAAAAGACATACAAAACCTGTGCTAATTGAAAGAAGACATGCTGACAATTCGAGACTTGGTGATAATTTAGCATAACGAGAGATTTACAAGGAATCTTTAAAAGGCTGGACATTTTGACTGGGAACACCGATTTAGGTAAAAGATGTTCAGTACCACACAAGGTACTAACAGCGTCATTAAACGATTGCAGATAACGTGGAAACATCCCACACTTTTACAGACATCTGTAATGACTTTCAGAGCAAAACATAAGTGAATCTTGATTCTGTCTGATTTAATTTTCTGTCTGGCACGCATCAGTAAAAACACAGATTGTTTGAGGAAGAGATCAGGACTGGAGTGATGGGATCTGTCAGCAGTCCTGAGTCACTGCACACATAACAAGGCCAAACTGTTAAACGAATGTGAAAGTACATTGTGTCCTTTCTGTGTGCAGAACAGTTGTGTGTATGTGTAGTATGAGCCGGTAATGGGAGACCTTCACAGAGAGCAATTATCTGATATAAAAACTAGATCAAAGACAACATCCTTATCAGAGAAGGGAGAGAAATGTTGATTATAGATATATTCAATTTAAAATCTAATTACAAAAAAAATTGTTCTCTCACTATGCATTTCCATTTGACTAAAAAGTCTAAAAAGGCAGCAAATGCATGCACAAGACTGCAAATACAGCCGCTTTCATGTCAATATGCTTCATCTAAATCCCTTATGAAATCCATACCTGCCTTAATTCAACCCAACAGCTGCTTCAGCGAACAGAAATGTGTCCTTTATGTGCATGGAATGCACTCATTCAGATTTAAATAAGCCACTCTTTATCCAGAGATACGCCGTGTGCAAATATCTGCCTGAAAGCAGCGAGTTTAAAGAGATTTGTAGTACGTCTTGTCTAAGTTTGTCCACTACTGCTGGGTGGATTCAACTTTCTACAGACCTCACACAAAGAAAGAGTGTACTACGGTCATCAAAACAGTGGATTTACCATGGTAGATATGAATTAGCCAATGTATGCATATACATATGATGTGATATTTATAATAGGCCTAGTCTGTCACAATAAAATCCCTCAGTTTTTTCTTTGACCTAAAATAAAGGCATTTTCTGCAGACTCTGGTTGAAGGCAGACGTTTAATGCAGCATAACATCACAGATAATGATCTAAAAGTGAACTTTAGATATAACCTTCTAATAATTAATGACTGCAATGGGTATTTTTTATAGAAATGGAATAAAACGTTAGAAAAAAGCGAAAACTGGACATGTATAAACATTTTAACACCAATAGATATTTTTAAATAACCACAAATTAACCTGATTAAGGCATTTGGATATGTCTTTGTTAGAGGTCTACCAAGTGATCGGACGATTTTTGGAATTTTTTAATTAATCTGCAAGCAACACGTGACGCTGCCTCATGCGGCAAGCAGATTGCATTCCACTGGCACAACGGATAACCCTGTGATGCCCCCCTCTGCCTGCTAACTATTGAAGAGAGAACTACCCGGTAACTCCTCAAGAAAACGGTAAGACTTAAGTTCTTATCCTTCGTTCTTAATCTAGCCTTGTATTTCATTGGTTAAATATGACGTTAGCTTTGGAGAGAGAATGAGAATAACATCTGCGCTGCGTGACGCGCCATTCAATATTCCATTCTATCATTCTGCTCAGTTACCGCTAATGCTCACCGGAAAAACAGAGTCCGCTCAAATAATGCACCGACAAGAAATGTCTATGTAACGTTAGTATACTTTTTTTCTGTTTGCAGTGGCGCTGCTGTGCTGTGACATGCTGTATTACAGCTGATCTGTGCAACGCTGGTCAAATCTTCCTTCACTGATCTGCTCACATCAACCGCTTTGCCAGGGTTTTTATATTTTTATACATGTTCACTTAATGTTTCCTTACACCGAATCATAATTTCTATTCATTTCCCAATGATTTACGTGATCTGATGACCATTAACTCATAGTGCGCGGTCATATTTCATACAGAATGTATGAATGGATGACAGAGACGCGCGGTTTCCTTTACCACACACACACACACACACACACACACACACACACACACACACACACACACACACACACACACACACTGAAGCGCGCGTGACGTCTCACTGAGGACATAAACACACAAACAACATCTTCAGAACTTCTCTGAGTCACTTTATGAGTGTTTCACCGTTTCATTTGAGTAAAACTATCCTCATATCATATACACACAGAAATGTAAAGGTATTCACGGCAACACGTCAAAATAAAAGTCTGTTTTTTTTAAGATATTGTAGCAGAAATGTTTGTTCAGCAGAATGTACATACTACTACTACTACTACTACAATTATGAAAACATTATTTTTTTAAGGAATGATCACACAACATTTCTAACATGTTTTCATTTTATTGGTAAATTCCCTTTGTTTGCAAAAAAGTTAAACTTTCAATAATTTAAAGAGAAATGAAATTGATGTTTTATGCCGTCATTTGATAACCAGATACACAACACAGAATTTCTGAGGGAAAATAATACTTTCACGAGGCTATTTAAAAAACAAATAGCAATAAAATATTAGGTGAGAGAAAATAAAGCATAACTTTGTCATTTTCTTCAATCATATAATTATTATAACAGCTAAAATGCATTGCGTGTAAAAAGTGTTTGTTTCCGGCAGATGAAGGGTACATTGTGTGCACATGATGAGGATGGTAACACCTCCACCCTCCGCCTCAGAGTAAGGAAAAACCCTGCAGGACTATACATTATTTGGATAATTAGTCAAAAACAACAACAACAACAGTTGTGTCTGATTCTGTTGCATAGAACTGAATAAACATAATACATTTTCTGTTAAAATTTGTTATTTTATTGGCTTGTGTTTTTTGCTGGGTGCTACTGTGTAACACTACTCGTTTATTTTATTTATTATATTATTTATTTTTATTTATGTAAGTTTTTGTGCACAATTTTTTTTTCCTAGATTTTTGATTACCTGTTGTGCATTTATTATTTAATGTATACATCATTTTTTTATTTAAATTATACAAGTGCACTAATTTGAGAGGCTTGTTTTGTTTAATAAATGTTTAATTTAAGCAATTTTATGTATCACTTGACTTAGATTTTATGAGATTAAACAAAAGAAAATCGACCAAACATATTGAACCAAAAAAATCGGCATCACATATCGTCCATCGGCTGCCCTGATTTCTAAATATCAGCATCGGCCAGAGAAAAACCATATCGTCGACCTCTAGTCTTTATGCCTTCAAATAACCTAAAAACATGTTTCTTGTGAACTTATCCAAATTAATTGGTTTTAATTAATTTAAATATATTACTTATGACATTTTGAACAAACATTCATAATAAAACAGTCATTTTTAAGGGTCTACAACCATCTACAACCGTATTACAGAGTATCTGAGAAGCAGCATTTTAAGCCATTGTTTCAAACCAGAAGTTTAATAGTGCTTCAATACCAGCAGTGAGTGAGCCAAAGGTGACTGTGTCAGGGGAAAAATCCCTAGATGTCAGGTTTGATGAGCAAGAAACCTTCGGAGGAACCACGACTCTGCTTCAGAAACAAAAGCGTCTCTCCTCTCAGACTGAATCCTGCAGTCTCCGATTCTCTGCTGTGACCGAGAGAAGGTTTGCTAGCACATATCTCTGTCTTCACCACAATACACCAGCTGAAAATCAATGTCAATATTGTGCTGAGAACTATTTCATCTTCCTTGGCATTGATAGTTTTTCAAAACAGTGCCGTTAGAAAGCATCCACCGATTTCTCATTCTTCTGAGCTGCAAAGTCATATTAAAGTGTATTATGGAGAATTCCTGCAGAAACCTCTGCGATGTTAAAATGAGATCAGAGTTAGGGCAGCACGGTTAATCAAAATAAAATTGAAATCGTTATATTGCTTAGTGTGATTATTAAAGGTAGTCATTATATAAATATATGCATGTTTTAGAGTGGTTTTCAGCCAAAATATGTTTAATTATGATTTGACAATTAAACATGAAGAAATTGAGAACAGTGAAATATTACAATAATTTTTATGTAGTAATGTAGTAAATAACTTTTTATGTAGTAATTATAATTATGCATGTATGTATGCATGTTTATATATAAATTCACAATATTTTGGCCAAATTGTAAAGCCCTAAAAACAAGCAGCACCTTTAAAATAAAATAAAATACAAATGGCAATTTTGCCATTTTTATCTGAAAAATTACAACTATTTTTTTCCTTAAATTGTGCAGCCCTAGATAGAGTATTAAAATGTCTTCAAAGTTGCATTTCATAGAAAAGAATCCTAAAAATCCTTCATTCTAGGTGACGTTTTCTTGAGAGATTAGGCCAAGCTAAATAAGTAAAGCAGAGCATCTCAACTGGATCTACTAACCGTAACCGAACCCAACAACTTTGTTTAGCCTACACAAACAAACACCCTCAGTCAATGCATTATGCATCAGGTACACCTGTCTTCCTTTATCATCCGATCCATATTCAATTGTTGCCAACTGCAGCACAATAAACATCAATTTGTTTGCCATTCTACAAAGCAGATCGTTCTTGACCTCACAAAGAAAACAAGCAGCTTGTGCAACTTCCAAATGAAGACATTAGGAGGAAAAAAAAACTAGAGAATGTGATTGCTATCGTTTTGGCTCTTCCTTTGAGCACTGTGATGCTCATTGTAGCAAAATGGAAAACATGATCAAGATCAAACCATCATACCAAATTGAGCAACTGCACAAGAGGAGCAATACAAGACAGCAGCTACAACCCTGACAGAAGTGCAAAGCATATTGGATGAAAGGAGAGAAACTATCCCGACATCACCCAACACTTTAAAAGAGATTCTCGTCGAGAGCGGCTAGAAAGCAGTGACTTCTGGGAGAGGCTAACATTAAGACAAACCTGAAGTTTGCTTCATGACATCTGACGAACCCGGCAATCTTTTGCAGTCTGATGGCACTAACTCTGGTCTGAAAGTGAAGTACTATATTTAGTGCAAAGCAAACCGCCCACGAAACACCGTTCTGAACCAACCGGCATCATGGTCAGCAACCAGAGAAATGTGTTCAGGACCAAATCATCCTCCAGCAGCACAATGACCTCAAGCAAAGCAAAAACGATGGCTCGGCTTACAAACATATACTGGAGCTGAATCACTGCGTACCCACGGTTACAAGCTAAAGCTGTCATACTCCGAGGAGTTTAACTGTTTTTTCAATCATTTGTTTTTTAAAAGAAAGTAATGCTTGTATTCAGCAAGAATGCATTAAATTGATTTAAAGTGACAGTAACGACATTTATAATGTTACCAAAAATGACATTTCTGTTCTATTTCTATTCAGTAAATCATCCTGAAAAAATGGATCGCAGTTTCCACAAAAATATGAAACGACATTATTGATTTCAACAATTGATAATAATCAGAAATGTGTCTTGAGCAGTAAATCAGGATATTATTATGATTTCTGAAGGATCATGTGACACTGAAGACTGGAGTAATGGTGCTGAAAATACAGCTTTGATTGCAGGAATTGAATGAAAAATGTTTTATGCTAATTTTTTATCATTTTACCCACCATTATGATTTTTTATTCTAAATATTAAAGAAATATTCCAGGTTCAATACAAGCTTGATAGACCACATTTGTGCAAAAATCTTTATAAATACAAAAGAATAATTCAGACAAAAGGAGGCACTTACAATGGAAGTCACTGGGGCCGATTTCCCCTTTTTTTGCATTACAGCTACTTGCACAATTGGATAAAACTTTACACAGATCATTGTAGGTGATATTTTTCACACAAAATTAATGTGAACATGCATATTGTTTACTTTTTTAAAGACGACCTAAACCAGAAAAATCTAAAGGTCAGATTTACTAACGCTAGCGCCAATGCAAACGCTCTTTTGCCATTAAAAACTACTGTCAGGATAAAGACATGCAGTGAAAAATTACAGATGAAAAGGCGTGAACAGTTATTTTTGAGGCTGACCTTATTGCATATGCATTTGTAGAAGTTTCCATTTCAGACAAAAAAAATCATGGCAGGAGAATATTTAACGCAAGGTGATTCAGTAAGGTTTGCGGTAGTCAATTTAATGGTATTTGTGCCATTATTTAACACACCAAAAAAGCATGTCTTAACCCATTTTGTGCCTGTTTTGCTAGTTGACTATATGCACCTGATTATCACTGGCTCTGCTTGTTACGTCTTTGATTTGCTAATTGTCAGTAGATCATCTGCTCTTTCCACTCATCTGTACATGTATATCATTGTGATCTCACATGTATTTGCCCTGTTTAGATCTGACCATAAATGGTAACCAACATTGTGCCGATTGAGCATCACTTATATTGAACCCAGAATATTGCTGTAAAAATATAACTGATGTTATTTTAATAACCTCATTGCAGTGCATTCTGGAATTTTTGCTTCCAAAAACGATCCACAAAAAAATCACCAAAAAAAGGTACCAAATGGTGCATATGAAGCACGTCTATGATGCATTAAAATTCGGTCTATGTAAGCGGCTCAAGAGATTTGGAAACAGAGCCTATTAAAAAGCTTGACAAAAAGTTAGTATTCTGGAAAGGCCCAGCTAGACTTCACAGGCTTCAATCCAAGACTTGGTGCTATGACTTGCTGAAATTGCAGTCCACTGATGCGCTACATCTAATTTGGAGAAAATTATTTTAGCATTAAAATCAGGAGGTGCAGCAGGAAAAAACACAATGGAATTCAGCAGAGAAAGTGCTTTCCGCAGGCTCTGAATGTCAGCTAATTTTGAGTAAAATTATTGAATATAATTAAACCAAAGGAAGATAAACACAGGTCAGTTTTAAACATTAGAATGAAATGCCACATATGCTCGCACGCGCACACGCACACACACACGCACACACACACACACACACACACACACACACACACCACACACACACACACACACACACACACACACACTTCAGCCTCGGAGTTCTCCAGAACAGTCATCTTCACTTTTGAGAGCGATGTGCTTTCCTGAATCTGATATAAGACAGTCCAAACCCGCAGAGAATGAGGATGAAGGGATTTTCACAAGGCGTTTATTTGAAATTCGAACACTTTTGTGCCTGTGAGGAAGCGTTTTTTTTTTAACGGCTGGAACTCTACATTTTCTCTGATGCAAAATTTCATCTATTGCCTCCAATCAGCTAGTTTCTGTGAACTGTCATGATGAAATCCTGTTGACAGCACCGAAGTGTCACAGATAAAGACAGCAATCAGCTAGCTGTTATTTCAGCCACACTTCACACTCCAACATCCCTGTTTCTGTGGATTTATGTAAGTGCTGAGTAAGACTAATCAACAACGCGTAGAATTATTTTGTGTAGGCTCTTGTAATTATTAGTGGTCCAATGCAATACAATGCAATACCTAATGCAAAGTTGACTCATTAAAGTCAGTAAATAATTCAGAACTGAAAATATGGAAAGAGTTAAGTTTACTCACTGGATATAATTTGTTAACAAAACATGTTTTTTGAACAGGGCATCTATACACAAATGTACTACCAAGTGTGTAGTGGGCAACCACTACTTTAATTTTTTTATATAGGAAAGCAGTGTGGTTGATGTCTAATACAAAGTTGACATATATGATATTTATATTTAAATTTATGCATTTAGCAGACGCTTTTATCCAAAGCGACTTGCAGTGCATTCAGGTTATACATTTATTGTCTGTATGTGTTCCCTGGGAATCCCTTTGGGCTACTAACGCAATGCTCTACCACTGAGCCACATAACAACCACATAACAACTCTTAAAATGTCATTTCTATTCATTCGATATATTTATACATTCACATAATCATTTGAAAATGTATTCATTAAAATTCATTAATTCATGAAAATGTATTAATAAAAAAATCTGTAAAATTAACCATTTTTTTTTTTTTTTTTTACTTCTCACAATTCTGACATTTACTATTTTCATTTTTTAATTGAAATGTAATTTTAACTTTTTATCTCAATGTTCTTGCAGTTACGAGTTTATCGCTAACAATTCTGACTATATATCGTAATTCTCGGTTCCCTGAGAAACACCTGAGAAGAGATGATGCCAACGCCTCGGAGGACGTCAGAGGAAGCCGACCCTCAGACAGTATACAGAATTAACCACATTTTGCCATAAGTTAAATATATTAAGTTTCTGCAATATATAAATCTATTGTAGAAACATAATTTCCTGTAAAGCTGCATTGCAACGATTGTATCGTAAAAAGCGCTTTACAAATAATCTTGAATTGAATTGAATTCCCATCCCATAATTCGGAGTTTGTATCTCACAGTTAAGTCAGAATTATCAAATATAATAAAAGTCAGAATTATCAAATAAAGTCCAAATGACCTTTATTATTATTTATCTCGTGGTGGAAACAAGCTTCCATAAATGGAAAGCAAAAGCAATAAAACTTTTCAGTACACATTTACTTTTTTGATTGACAGTTCTGTCTAATAATTCATTATCATAACTGTTAAACAGAAACAGTAAATGAATGCAGAGATTGGATGCACTCAGATGCTGGTGTTCTCAGAACTGTCCAAATAAGTGTCCCGCTTCCAGCACACTGGCCTGATAGACAAACGTATCAGCCGATGCGATAATTCAAAAATCCCAAATGTCAACCAATATATTGGCCATGGCAATATATCAGCTGACCACTAAATATGGGTGGCACATTCGATGCAGTGCATGGATTACTGTGACCTATAATTCAGCATTTCTTTCCACTTTTAGTGAGGAGTTTCAAAGCTAGAACTGACCTTCCACTTTGATCTGGTTCCTCGTGCAGGTAGGACAAGGCAAGACGCTGAACTCCTCGGCCTGGTGCATGGAGTAATCCGTGCTGGCCACCACGATCCTGTCGCCTAATGTCCAACCCTGAGGTTCGTCCGCGAGCTCCAGAATACTGCAGTTAGACCAGGTGTCTATGGAGATGGAGGCCTGTGGACGCACTGTTGATGGATACAACACACATATTTAGCATGCACATATATGATCAATAACTCTCATGCCCTGATTTATATGCATTGTTAGTCTAATCTGATCTGAGAGCCATTAAAGGTGCATGAAACATGTGTGCATGAGCTGCATTTAATCTCATATTGTATTGTATACATGACCAGTCAAAAACTGACAGAAATATTTCTCCTGAATCAAGATCGTACGATCTCGTTTGTAATTAAGTGATTGATAGATGATCCCCTAAAACCAATTTTACTCAGAAATCAAATCCAGAAAGAGACATTTAACGGAAGTAAAGTCACTGTGAGACACAAGGTTACATGATAACACAGCCACAAGGATCTGTCCTAGGTCCTCTATTATTTCCATTATACATGTTGCCCCTTGGTAATATTATTAGAAAACACGGGATTAGTTTCCATTGTTATGCTGATGATACTCAACTATATATCTCAACAAAACCAGATGAAACCTCTAAACTATCTAAGCTAACAGAGTGTGTTAAAAATATAAAAGATTGGATGACCAATTATTTTCTCCTTTTAAATTCAGATAAGACGTATTACTTATCTTATAATTACTTATAAGATATTACTTATCTTCCAAACCAAAAAAACAGTACACAGAATCTCTTGGATCAGACGGATGTCCTGTTACTTCCTCTACAGTCAAAAATCTGGGTGTTATATTAGACAGCAACTTTTGAAAATCATATTTCCCATGTTACAAAAACAGCATTCTTCCATCTTAGAAACATTGCCAAGCTACGGAACATGTTAAGTGTTTCTGATGCAGAAAAGTTAGTTCATGCATTCATGACCTCTAGACTGGACTATTGTAATGCACTCCATCTTCAATAAACAAGCTACAAATAGTACAAATGCTGCGGCTAGAGTCAAGAAAATATGATCATATTACTCCAATTTTACAGTCTCTGCACTGGCTACCTATTAAGCTCCGTATCAGTTACAAAATATTATTACTTGCCTATAAGGCCCTAAATGATTTAGCTCCTGCGTACCTAACTAATCTTCTATCACGCTACAATCCAACCCGCTCCCTAAGAAGCAAAACTCTGGACTCTTGGTAGTACCTAGGATAGCAAAGTCCTCTAAAGGAGGGAGAACTTTTTCATATTTGGCTCCTAAACTCTGGAATAGTCTTCCTGAAAACGTTCGGGGTTCAGACACACTCTCTCTGTTTAAATCTAGATTAAAGACGCATCTCTTTAGCCAAGCATTCATATAATGCATCTCACAACCTTGTACTGCTGTTATATCTGAACAAACGCACATTATTATGCTTTAGCTTGTGTTATACTGATAATTTTTGCTTGGATGGAACAACAGCTACGCTAATTATGTATTTCTCTGTTTCTGGTAACGAAGAATTACACAAGCTTCAGTCTGGATCCAACCCTTAAATGATCTGAGATGACCGAACGCCTGAGAAGAGACGATGACAACCCCTCGGACAGTACACAGAATTAAACACATTTTGCCATAAGTTAAATATATTACGTTTCTACATAATATAAATCTATTGTAGGAACTTCCTTTCCTGTAAAGCTGCTTTGCAACGATTGTATCATAAAAAGCGCTTTGCAAATAATCTTGAATTGAATTGAATTGAACACAGCCGTATTTTACATGCCAACGTTAATGAGAACATTATTCTTACATTTATGCATTTGGCAGGTGCTTTTATCCATAGCATCTTGCAGTTCATTCAAGCAATACTTTTCATGTGTTTCATGTTCTTAGAGTTGCTAGGACATCTTTTATGTATTTATATCCTCTAAAAGAGGAACCGAACGCATTAAATCTGAAGTAATGCATTTTGAAACTATGATTAATCATATTTTTTATCATGCATTCCTTGTTATGCATGATAAAATGCATAAAATAAGTTCACATAATGGCCACAATATGTCATAATGTGACAATAATTGTAAAAATATATTTCAAAGCAAAAACAGCCAGATGAAGAATTACTTGTGATCAGCATGAGAAACTTTCAAGCTACATGGCAGCATGTTAGCAATTACACGAATGGCATATGATCAACTAGCCTGGGCTGAATCTTCAGACAGACAGTGGTTTGGAGCAACACAAACCAATTCCAACCAATAAACAAGATGTTACGAGCTATTTTGGGAAAATAAAACCCTGAAACATGTGAGTGAAGAATGCAGTTCTGTGACCTTTGAGTTCTGTTAAAATCATTGACAGAAGTAGCGCTAAAATGTGTCACTTATGGGATGTGGACCTGCAATCTTTAAGAGCAGTTTAACTTGATTGACATTAAAGTGTCAGTTTTGGTGCACTCATGCGCTCCAGATTATGTTTAGCAGAATAATAATCAATGTGGAAAGTAGAGCTAGAAGTATATTTCTGAAGCTTTCTCATCCATTTTTTTTAAATATAGGCTGCAAAGTGCACACTTTATTCGACAAGTGGAAGAGCCCAAGTTTGTAAACAGCTGACATTTAGCAGAAATGGTCCGAGAGACCTGACACGAGCTGTTGAAGGAACTTATCACAAATCACTTCTAAAGACGTTTTTACCAATTCTCCTTACTTTTGACAGAAAGTACTTCTGATATTCAACATCAACGTCTTGAAGCAAACATCAAATGTCACGCACAAACCGTATAATTCACGTAATCCGATGTGTTTATGAGCTAAAGCAGGACATTTAAGTGAAATTAAAGATGGAACGAGACAGGACTTTATCAACCAAAAAGGACAGAAACACACAAAAAGTTAATAATTTTGGAAAATATTATCCCAAAAAATACAATAAAATAAAAAAAGTGTCCAAAAATAAATGAAGGATCAAAGGCACATACATAAAGCATCTTTGATGAATCTACAAACACAAAAGCTTTGCACAGACGTCATATCTCTGCTTACAGCTTCAGTGGTGTGAACATTGCTAATGAGTGATGAAAGTCTCAAGTACAAGCAACTGTCAAGCGTGGCTGTAGATAATGTCTTATTTGATTAATTTATTAACTTTTGCAATCTGATTCATTTAATTGGATAAAAAAAACATTTCATCCATTCTACCCACATTTTTAGCTTTTGGTTTATCCACTGACGGGGGAGGCAAAATGTAGCACAGGGAGCTGCGTGGAAAAATATAAGCACTAAGACAATTGATTTTTAATGACAGAGACGAACAGAGTGGGTTCAGAAACAGCCCCAAATATGTGGCACTCGTCCCCAAACCGTCGCATTAGACGACTGTCTGTCTGCTCGAAGATCAAAGCTTCGCTCATCATTCATGAAGACACATATTATGGCTGTTAAACAGAATAAAACAGATGGGAAATATATATCGGTCCAATTACTGCAGCCTTGGTGAGCTTTACAGACTTCTTTCAAAATCTTACCGACCCCAAACTTTTGAACGGTTGTGTAATGCGTACAACAGGGTTATTATAATAAACTGAAACTGAAAACTAAAAACAACTAAAACTATAAAAACTAATACAAACTACTATACATATAAAAAGAGGAACTATAACAAAAACACACAATAAAATCACAAAAAATGAAAATAAAAACTGATTCAAAATAGTAAAACACTAAATATTTAAAATATATATCGTAAATAGTAACTCACTGATACTAAAATAACATGGAGTACAAAAGATGCCAAAACTGGAAAATGTGATTTATTTAAGAATACAAAATATATAGAGCAATATCATATATTTTGTATTATATGTCTGATTAGGATTAGGCTGCTATTTCCCCTGTGCTGCTAATTATAAGGTTGTAATGCTGAATTTTACTAACAGTATGGGAAATATATAATGGTTTGGTCAAATAAAACTGTGTTTCCAGACGTCAAGCAGCCGTGCCGTTTAACCCCATGCGTTCAGAGAGATGCATACTGCTGCTATTCACCGATATTGTGTGCAAAAGAGCAGCTTGAGTCACATTATACCTAAAATCTCCAACGATGTTCTCTGGAACAGAGTTCTAAAGGTTTGGAGCGACACGAGTAACTGATAGAAAAGAGTTTCTCCGGAAGCCAGAAGCAGACTGAAACATACCGAGCTTGCCGCACAGGAAGCGCACGCGGTAGTTGTGGCAAATCCCATCCACCTGCTCTTTGTTGAGGCACACAAAGCCAAGGTTTCTGTCAAACTTGGAGAAGACTTCTCCTGTCATGTTGGCAGGGATGCCGTCAAGAGTTTCAGCCTGAACACAAACGAAGACATCTTTCAATACAGTGAAATAGTCATTCTCTCACATACACTACCGTCAGTAAGATTTTGTTTTAAGAATTTAATTATTTTATCTCACAAGGAAGCATTAAAATGATTAAAAGTGACAAGACCTGTATAATGTTACAAAATATTTAAATTGAACTCTGTTTGTTAAAGATTCGTGAAGATTCATTTTCACAAATATATGAAGCAATACAAGAGTTTCAACATTGATAATAATCAGAAATATTTCTTGAGCAGTAAATCAGGATATTATAATGATTTCTGAAGATCATGTGACACTAAAGACTGGAGTAATGATGCTGAAAATTCAGCTTTGATCACAGGAATAAATTATATTTTGCAAATATATTCAAATAGAAAACAGTTATTTAAATTATAATAATATTTCTCAATTTTACTGTTCTTACTGTATTTTTGATCAAATAAATGCAGCCTTAGTGAGCGTAAGAGGCTTAAATGAAAACATTAAAATTACCCCAAAGTTTTGACCAGTATCGTAATAAGTACAAAAGGATGTGATTTAAGTATGCACAATATATAGCATTTTTTAATTATTATTTGTCTGGATAGTCAAATGTTAGATGTGCATTCTTTTTTCACATTTAAAACATGCATTCTTTTTCATTGTTTCTGTACTGAACATCATACGTTTTAATGTCTGATTACACTTACAATAAATAGTATTTTGTGGTTTAAAAACAAAGCAAAATTTTTTTTTATAATACTGACCATCATATTGATTATCAGCCATAACATATCATGTCAAATATAAGCATTTAATAATTCCGTAAGTAAATTTTCAGAAACAAAAGGTAAAGAGCTATAATTTGGGTGGTACCCTACGGTACAAAAGCTAAATGGCACATCTTTGCACCTTGTTTACCCATAAAAAGTACATAGGTCTATTAGTAGCTTTAGAAAAGGTATCACTCTAGTAACAGTTGTGTATCTTTTTTCAGAGAGTATATGTAGTAAGCTAATATTCATATGTTCCTGTGGCTCAGCGGTAGAGCATTGCATTTGCAGCGCAAACGATCGTGGGTTCAAGTCCCAGGGAACACACATACTGATGAGAAATGTCTAGCCTGAATTGCTTTGGATAAAAGCGTCTGCTAAATGCATAAATGTAAATGTTTACCTCAATATCAAGAGGGTTGCTGCACAGACGCTCTGGAAAAGCTTTGTGGAGGTCGCTCAGTTTCTCCCAGTCACCTGACCCTCTCTCGTCATCACGGTCAAACCATTCAGACCATTCGGCCTCTAAACAAACACACAAACAGACACACCGATTAAAGCGCTGCCCGACAGACAGGCTCTGTGTAGATATCAGTCTCATTTACATCTTCCTGTTTTGCTATTCTGCCTGTCAAAGCCTATTTATGCAGAGATAATTGCACTTCGCCCTCCCTGTTTAGCCGTCTGCATTGCCAGATCTACGGGGAATTCAGCCTGCTGCTGTTGCATTGCATTCAAATCAAACCAAACTAAATAAAAAGACAACTCTGCCAAGCAATCGAAAAGACGCCGCTCCTTCACTCTCGCTGCGATCAGGGCACAAATCTCAAGTGTTCGCGCTGTTCAGGGGATACTTGAAAGTGATTAGGAGCTACGACAAATTAAAAAGAGCCCTTCAATGCAAAAGAGCTCTCAGAAGCCACTCCAAGAGTGTGGTGGAAACTGTTCTGTGTATGTGAACATGCGGGAAGTGGACTGGTGGCATACTGTAGTGTGTGTTAAGTGACCCACTACTTGAGAAATCACTCCCATGCTTAGGGTTACTTAAAACGTGTAATGCACACTTTTCTATGGGGTTTAGGTCATGCCTATTAGCTTTAAGGCCAGTGTGCTGTGGTATTCTTGGAAGATGACGAAACAAGTTGTTAGCATAGACACATTAACAAATGGGGAAAAATATTAATGACTTAATATATGCATCTGATTAATCTTATTCACAGGGAAAGGAGTGATATTGCTATATATGTTACCTGTAACACCTTAAATAATTTTCACAGTATGCACATTCTCTGAATATATATGGTTATAACATATATAATATCCCCATAATTAAATCTGTATAAGTACATAAATAAATAACATCTATATAAAGATGTGTATGGTATTATATATAGCAACAATATACAATAGTAACAATAAAATAATAGTAATAATAATAATAACCATAGTCAATGTATATGTTAATGCTTATGATTTGAGCATCTGGCTTTCCTGTGTTGGCATATTTCCTGTTAAAACAGGAAGCTGGTGTGAAAGGCTTGTGAAAAGCCAAGCAAGAGTGTATTAAAATGAACAAAACTTAAGGTAAAGAGATTTATAAAATTACAAGAGATTTATCATTTAAATAAATGTTTTTAAACTTTCTACTCATCAAAGAATCCTGAAACCCATCATGTGGACTGTGTTCCACTGTTTTCAACATTGATAATAATCATAAATGTGTCTTGAGCAGCAAATCAGCATATTATTATGATTATTTCTGAAGGATCATGTGACACTGAAGACCGGAGGATTGATGCTGAAAATTCAGCTTTGATCTCAGAAATAAATTACATTTTAAAATATATTCACAAAGCAAACAGTTGTAATTATAATAATATTTCACAATATTTCAGTTTCTGTTGTATTTTTGATCCAATAAATAGTCTTGGTGAGCGTAAGATACTTCGTACAAAAACATTTATTATTATAAATATTATTTAAGTAGCCTATTACATACATAAACCCCAAATTTTTTTCATAAAGATTAACAAATCTAGCTGGGAGCCACGTTTAAACAGTAGTGTATATCTAATGAAAGTTAACAATACAATAACATATCAATGGTCTCAAAGCTAAAAGCATTTCATGGGCCCAAACTTGTTCCCAGAATAAATATCACCCACTTTTCCCCATCTGCGCGCTGTAATCATACAGCAGGACTTTAATTCTACATCTAAATGAGTTCATTCTCTGCCCATGATAAGATCTTGTTAACTCAATGATCACTTTGGTGATGAACAAACAGATGGTATCTTCAGAATGGGGGTATTCTGTGCAACCGTGTGATTTAGGATGTACAGGTGTAAGTGCTGGGCTGGGTAATCAAGCTGCTGGGACTCGGGGGCGGACGCCACGCGGATATTAACTAACAGCGCCGAGGATTGTGGGATATTGGGAGAGATTCTTGGGGAGATCGAGAGATGCGAGGTGGAGGGGAACCAAATATAACATGTTGGATCACAGATAAATGAGGCTTATGATTAATCAGATACAAATAGAAACACAAAACCAGTCCTAAATGAAAGAAAACAAGTTGACAAAAAGATTGAATCCAATATTTGGTGATAATATAGCATAATGACAGATTTATAAGCAGTTGTTTGGAGTCCGGTCATTTTTGACCGGGAACACCACAAGTGTGACAGGAGTCCGAACACAACCAGAGGGCTAGCGGACTAAAATCACAGCAGCATCCATCCATAAAGGATGTAGCTGTCAATCATACACATCTATTAGCCAATCACAGCAGTCTACTACAATCTTTCACATCTATTAGCCAATCACAGCAGTCTACTACAATCCTCCACATCTATTAGCCAATCACAGCAGTCTACTACAATCCTCCACATCTATTAGCCAATCACAGCAGTCTACTACAATCCTCCACATCTATTAGCCAATCACAGCAGTCTACTACAATCCTCCACATCTATTAGCCAATCACAGCAGTCTACTACAATCCTCCACATCTATTAGCCAATCACAGCAGTCTACTACAATCCTCCACATCTATTAGCCAATCACAGCAGTCTACTACAATCCTCTACACCTACTCAAACAGAGCGTTCTGATGAGGGGGGACAAAACAGGACAGAAAATAGCCTATTACTTCTACATTATTATGTTTCTGATGTAAAGATCTTGATAACATTATAAGTGAACCTCAGAGAATAGTACACATGAATAATAAAAAAGCAGTTCATGACCCCATTAAAAATCAAATATGGAAATATAATGAAATTGGCTATGATTTTATGTTTCTTTCAGAAGCACTGTTTGTTGCTGGATTTTGTCGTATTGCCTGGTTAAGACATGGCGTCAGATATTTTTATAAAGCCCTGCTGGAAAGGGTGGCACAGCTGGTCACCAGAACTTGCTTAACCAGCAGGACATCAACAAGAAAGACATACTGTGACACACTAGTTAAAGGTAAAGTTCGCCCCATTTCCATGTCATTGTAACCCTGCATTATTCATTCTTTCAGGAGACACAACAGGAGATGTTAGACAGTACGTCTGAGCTGGGTTTTTTCATGTTTTTTTCAAAGGTGGAGTGTGATTTATAATGCCAAGCTTCAAAACGAACAAGAACTCAACATGAAATCCCCATAAAAGTAGCTCATCTGACCAGAGGCTGTGCTAAAATCATCATAATCCGCACCGGGTTGTGCATTTCCTGTCATGATCTACTTTTGTCCATCTGTAAAATACTGTACGGCTTGGTATTTTTAATGTGACACTGATATCTTCTCTTGCAGGAAAAATAACTCTTGTTCTGCACGAGCTTTTTTTAGTTTCACCAACCGCTGAGTTGCAGGTTCTTGGCCTTTTCATTTTTCTCTGCTCTCACGATGTGAAAGAGACCTTAGCGTTAATGAACAATATGGCATGAATCATTCCACCGGACTACACTTGGAAACTCTTTTTCTCTCCTCAAATCTTCTCTCATTTATTTTCTTCATTTTTAATCCACTAGTATCTTTGACTGTGAGAATGTCTCTAAAGTAGAGAAATGATTTAGACCCAGTATCTTCTGTCTAATCGGTCAACATGATGGAAAATGTCAGTTAATCTTTTTTAAATTCGATAACTGATGGAACGAGTCTTCTGAAGTCATGTGATCACTTTGTGACATTTTGATCTGCTACTTTCATGGTGCTTTTTGTCCATTTCAGAGCCTAACGGTCTGTATTATGCTGCCACTACACTGTTATTAATATTTATTCTATATAAACTATATAAATGTATTATATTTTTGTATTTTCATTTAATAGAATTTAAAATAATACCATTTCAATACATTTCCATGTTTATTTGTGATAAAATACATTTTAATATATGCAATTATATATATAATAATTGAATATAATTTTAATAAATCTACATATTATATCTATTACATAATAAACTCTAAAATATTTGGATATATGTTGATAAATTGAATTTAAATATAATGTTACTAATAATATATTTTAATGCAATATGAAAGAAAAATATATACATTATACTCTCTCATGATTTGAATATCAACGTGATTTTAATACACTTACATATATTTATTTCTTATATAATAAAATTGAATCTATTTCAATATTATATGAATGAAAAATATATGACATACATATTTTGTGGGGTTTTTGGATGAAATAAAGTTAAAAAGAACAGCATTAATGTATTTATTTTGTAATATTATAAATGTCTTTACTGTCATGTTTGATTGAGTTAATGCATCCTTACTTTATAAAAGTATTGTTCACAGATAAATGAAGTTTTTTTGCTAAACTGCTCCTGTTGTGCTCAGAGGGAGTAAATGAAAAATAATTGACTGAACTATTCCAATAAGTTTGGCTGGTCCGCCGGCGAGATGCCGGAGCTGAAAATGAGTCATGATTGTGTGTGTTCAGTGGAGGTGGTGAGGCGTGTTTGTACCTTGAACCCACTGACTGATGGTGGTGATGGTGAAATGCTCTCCGTAACCGGAGTGAAACACTTGAGAGCTCCTGGCCTCAGACGAAGCCTTGGTTCCTGAACACACAAACACACACAAAACTCCAGCATCAGCTCGCCTTCCAGATATTTCCTTTCCCAGCTGCTGTTTGCTTTCCATTGCTGAGCAAACAAGAGGGCAAAAGAGGCTCACCCTGATAGACGGCATGATCCTCGACCGCTGAGGATGCGTGCCCTTTGACTGTAATAAAACTCCACGGATGCCTGCAGAGAAACACACACAGAAGCGAGAGCGAGGTGTGAGAGGGACAAATAAGCCAGAAGATTTGGTCATGAATAAGTTGTCCCTCTTAGACAAACATTCTGATTTTCACTGCTGTAAATGATGTTGATTTCAGGTGCGACTCGCGCTTCTCAGAGAGGACTTGGTAATTACAACGCCAGAGTTTCCCATCAGCCCCTGCTCCACTCTGAGAGAAGCAGCATCATCAGGACAATTTTTACAATAAGGTCCCATTAGTTAATGCACTAAAATTAACTAACAACGAGCAATACATTTGTTGATGTATTTAATAACCTTTGTAAACATTAGTTAACAAAAATACTAGTGTTTATTGTTAATTCATGTCAGCTCAGGTCCATTACAAAATATTCACAGATACAACGTCTGATTTTAATAATGCATTAGTAAAATATTGGAATTAACATTAATGTGTTAGTCCGTGTTAGCTATAAATAGTGTATTTAATTAATGTTAACAAATAAAACCTTAATATACATTGTTGTATGTACTTTACTCTTCCAAGGCAGGCAAATGAGAAATTGTTTAGTCACACTTTATTTGGTGATCAATTCTCACTATTAATAATTATTTTATTTTATATAACTTTTGCCTCAAAAAACTCATCGGTATGAGGTATAAATATTTGATTTATAAATTCCAATAAACAGCTAGTATGGTAGTAATATGCATGCTGATAAGCAACTAGCTAATAGTGATAATTGGACCCTAAATGTAAAGTTTAATTGATTTTAAAATATATGTTTTCACTAAATGAAGGTTTTTTCTTTTAAACAGAAACGAATAATGAGGACTACAGGCAGAATACTAAACATACTTAACATGTGCTCTTGTGTTGCTATGACTTTATTCACCGACCGCCTGCTGCATGCAGCACAGTCAACTAATCACCGCAGATGCATGCTGGCCATATAAGAGCCCGTGGACTTTTATAAAGAAACTCTTTATAGCTTTATAGGAAAGCACTTGGCATATAAACCTGCCATTGTGCCACTGGCCATTCTCACCGGCCTCCATCATTTCCACATCTAACCAAGCAAGCACGCACTTTTGAGAAACTCATGGAATCTGCCTGAATATATATATATATATACACAAAATCAAGTATGCATATTCAACAGCATTGTGATCATAACCATTCTGAGTTTATATATAAAAATATACATTGCCCCATCCTTAAAAAGTCATCTGAGCTGAGCTATTTTTTCCTGATGTGGTTGGATGTGTGTGTGGGAAGCATAAGTCATTATGTGGGATTATTTAAATACGAGCGATTGTAAACTTTAGGAGCAAATGACTTTCCCAGGCATCACGTGTTGTTCAGATTCTGGAGTGTAGCTTGGTGTTTCATTAAACATTTTAATTACTCCAAAGTTGTTATCGGTCACAGCTATGCTGATAATATTCTCACAGCCAAGCTTCACTCATGTAAACAACAATTTCATTCGCACAAGCCGCAGCATTTCCCAACCAACCCTGAGAATATCACTTGGTTGAGGTTTCATCGTTTAGGAGACCTAATGGAGGTTTCGGTTTCATTTAAATATCAGCTTTGTCTCTGCTAAAATCCCATAAGAGATGAGACAATAGTTGATGTTTAGAGAGAGCATGCGGCTATAAATTAAAGTCTGTGATTTTTCAGTCCTAATTCATAACGATCTGCAGTCCATTTGCAACGTTCCGGGATTCGTTCTAGTAATTTTCTAGTAATGACTTCATAAATTCATGCAATTTATATTCCATAAACTGAAAGGGCTTCCCAAACCCTGTTCCTGGAGACGGACCATCCCGCAAAATTCAGTTCCAACTCTAATCAAACACACCTGAACCAGCCAATCATGCACCGCATCCCAATTTCATTATTATCCATCCTAAATAGTATGCGATTAGAATTAGATTGTATACTTCGGTAGATTTTCATAATGTGCTTCTGAATGCTTTTTACGCTATTATCGCACACAATCCTTTGTGCAACAGAATACATTGCAGCTAATTATTTCAAACTGGCTTGCTTTGTATTTTTATGCTTTCTTTTTTTATTACCCCTTTTTATATTCCAGTCTGTCAAGCACTTTGAGTTGCATTTTATGTATGAAGGCAGAAAAGGTGCTATACACGTATTGTTATCATTTTTTTTCCCACACCCTTGAGGCATATTTCATGCATTTCCATCAAACGCTCCATAAATGTTTCCTCTAGTTTGTAAGCTCTATTGGAGTTGTGTGCAGAAAGGTAGAACTACAGGAACAAGGTTTGCCACTTATTTAGATGCTATTTCAAGAAATATATTTCACTGGTTTCAGACCAGCAGCGATGCAAGGAGAAAAATGTGAACGCAGCCAAGCTGATACCCAACCGGACCAAATTGATCTGAATTCAGTGTCCAATCCTCAACTAATGCTAAAGCAATTTCCGGACCAGTCATGGATAAGCAACTATTGCAAAGTTGGAAACTGGTCATAGTACCGGAATCCGAGTCGATGGAAGTGTTGGCTACCCAGCTTAGTCAGAGCCTTTTTAGCCAGATCCTCCAGGTTGTTAGATCCCTCGTCATTAACCACCATGGCCAAGATCTGTCCAGTTTCCACCTCGTCTACATACTGGGCCAGTCGTCTGCTCTCGTCCTTGCTCCTATATGTGTCAAACCTACACACACACACACACACACACACACACACACACACACACACACACACACGTAAAAGTGGGTCACAGAGATAAATCATAGACCAGTCAAGGAATATTACAGAAGCCAGTAAGCATACTGAGTATGAATGATTTCTCTGAAGGCTGTGATTCAATAACAGATGCTCATTTCTGTGATGAAAAATAGTCGTAGATCAATCGCCTGCGTTGATGCCAACTTGGAAGCGCTGTTTGTTTTGACAGCCGATTTGTAATCACTGTTTTAATTCCAACCGCACATTAAAACCATCAGTTAGTTGGTTTTACATTCTGTACTGAAGTAACAAGCTTTAATCTGTCAAGAAGCAAGCCTGCATTAATTAGGAATGAACTTTAAGAGTAATACATGAGGAGGAGAGATGGTGTCCCACTGACCTATCAGTGTGCAGCACCTCTCCAGTCTTGGGGTTGATGACGTGAATGATGATGCCTCTGTTGCCCCAGCTCCTTTCGAAACGGTAGCTGTTCTCATTGCCCTGCCCAGGATGGAGGGTTTTGTTCAGGAACGTCCAGGACAGCTTCTTTCTGCCGTGAATCTCCAAGGTTCCTCCGGTTCCTACGCCAATGTACTTGCGGCCAAAATAACTGTGTTCGACCTCGGTGTCATCAGACCTTTTTCAAAACAACAAGAAATCAGTTTTCGTCCAATGAATTCAGAATTGAAGAGACTGCATTTTAAATTCCAGATTTAAGATGGAAAAGATGATTCTAAATTTATGTATATATATTTTTTTTATATACATAAAAAAATACTCTTACGAAAACAAAAATATAAGGGAATATATTGGAAAATATAATGTGATGTATTAAATAATAAATTTCCATATATGGGAAACTAGTGAGTATATTTTTCAATATATTGCAATATAAATAAATGGCTATATATTGATCCATATGAAAATTATACAGCAATGAATGCAAAAACTGCAATCAGTTTAATATGATATGTTCAAAATCGCTGATTCATTCAGGAATGAAACAAAAATGCCTTTGTGAATGAGTCATTGAATCACTCATTCAACCAGTTTGTTCAGACTAGTTTATAATATTAAATATGCATATGTAAACATGATTAAATTACACATTAAGTTTTAGCTGTCTTTCACCCTAGTAACAAACGAGGTCAAGTTCACACCATTATATTTTTGTTTAAGTACGTCTGAGATAATGTAAGCCATATATTTTATGTAAACTTTTAATTTACATTTTTGAATTGTTTTGTCAATCTTTTTTTTTATGAAGCAAAGAACATTTTGTCAGAAGCTTCAGTAAATTGTTATATTGTTTAGTAGACTAATATTCAACAATGTTGAGAATTTTCTAAAAAAAAAACGTGCTGTTCTAAACAGAATCACATTTTTTTCACAATTTTTTCTAAGTTTATCCAGATTAATGCAGATCTTTAAAATCTATTAAAATTCAGTCAATTTCTCTTTCTAGCGCTGCGATTCAAATTACCATTCAACTTCCAGTGAGGTTCGGCCAATTCAAATTCACAGTCAAGAACTGAATGGCACTCGGTTAACCGGTTCTGAATTTAGCCCAAATCCTTTCAGATTGCTTAAAATTACAGGTTTAAAATATTTCTGTCCGTCAAATTCTCCTCCGAAACCTTCGGTTCTCTGTAAGCGCCCTTAGAAAGGCCGCAGGAGTGTTTCAGCAAGTCTGATGATGTTTATACCTGCCAAAGAGCGCGATGGTGAGGTTGCCTGTGTAAGGGCATTCTGGACCGCCGATGTGAAGTTCACCATTGTTCCCGATGAGGATGTGCTTAGCCCGCAGAAGAATGGGTCGACTGGAATCAGCGATCACAAGCTTCCCTAATAGAACAAACAAAATCAAGCCAGTCCTGATCTTTCACCCTTGATTTTCAACCAGTGAGGATGTTTTCCAAACTCTAACTCAAGTTCTAAAAGAACAAAAAGATGATTACTGTCACGGAACGTGATGGAATTCCCCCATCAAATATTCCACGCCCAGGGCGACACTGAGATTTAATGTGTTTTGATTTAAGCCTGTCAAGGCTCCTGTCAAGCTTTGCCTTCATCATGACAGACGTAAATCTTCATGGCACTTTAATGTTGCGGTGACTTTTATTAGAAAGATCTACCTCCGTTGAGGATCTCGATGGAATGGACGGTCGCGGATGAGGTGAGGATGACTTTGCGGCCGTAGCCGATGGTGACTCTGTGGGCTTCGTTGTGACCGGGAGTCCAGGGTTGTAGTCCAGGCAGCTTATCTGGACAAACTGGAAAAGATAAAGACATTTAAATGTGAATAAGTAACAGCAGTCTTGCTGCATGTACAGAAATACACAGTCATTACATTTACATTTATGCATTTAGCAGATGCTTTTATCCAAAGCGACTTACATTCAGTGCATTCAGGTTATACATTTGTATTGTCAGTATGTGTGTTCCCTGGGAATCGAACCCACAACCTTTGCGCTGCTAACGCAATGCTCTAACCACTGAGCCACAGGTATACAGTCATATATTCATTAGATTCTCATTTAAAGAAAAATAAAGCTCCTTGAGCTACAGAGATTAAAAAGTTTAACATACTATAAAAATATAAAACTACTATTAGAGTATACAATAATAGTAATATAACACTCATTTAAATTAATAAAAAATGATAAACTAATATAGCACATCATAAGAAATTGTCTTTTTCTCAAGAGAAGCATGAAAAAGATTTAAGCAAAACTCTCCATTTGCTCTTTAGTTAATTGTAATGCTGTCTGGGCCAAACAGATGAGATATTAAAGAGATTAAAAAAAACTTCTGGCCTAAGGGAGGACTAGTCCAAGTTGCAATTAAAAATGATGAATCTAGCACGCTGTGAAGATGTTTGGGAGGATGCAGTCAATTACTGGGAGCGAGAGATTTGCATCAGACCAATGATAAAGTTCATAATCAGGATTCACTTCAGCTGCTTGTAACATTGCTTCGGGAGGGTCACCTAACAGTAGTGCAGAGGTCTCTTATAAAGGGATCAAACACACAATCATGTATTTGTCTTTTATTTTATGTATCAAAACATGCCAGGAAGGAATAAAGGAATAGTTTATCCAAAACATGAAAAAGAATAGTTGCCCCAAAAATTTAAATCTATAAAAATGTACCAGCCCTCAGGCCATCCAAGATGTAGATGAGTTGGTTTGTTTATCAGAACAGATTTGGAGAAATGTAGCATTGCATCACTCGCTCAGCAATAGATGAATTGGAGTGAATGGGTGCCGTCAGAAAAAGAGTCCAAACAACTGATAAAAACACCAAATAATCCACACCTCTCCAGTCCATCAGTTAATGTCTTGTGAAGTGAAAAGCTGCATTTTTATACGAAATAAATGCATCGTTAAGACATTTCTAAGTTCAAACTGTGGCTTCCAAAATTTGAGTTTCTCTGTGTAATATTGCTTTCTCCAGTGAAACGTCATCTCATCTGAATCAGGAGAGAAATATGCATAGATCAAGCCCCGTTTACAAGCGAAAAACAGCCCAAAACAGTTCTCAACAAATAGGTTGGTGGATTTTGATTGAGAGGAAAACTAGAGTTCGACATTTTCACTGGAGCAAGCATTATCATGGATTATAATTTGGCCACAAGAGACAGCTTAAAGTTAAAAACATCTTAATAATGGATTTGTTTCTTACAAACACACATATTTTGTAAGATGTTAACTGATGGACTGGAGTGGTGTGGATTATTTTTGTATCAGCTGTTTGGACTCTCATTCTGACGGCACCCATTCACTGCAGAGCATCCATTGCTGATATTATGCCTAAATTTCACCAAATCTGTTCAGGTGAAGAAACAAGCTCATCTACATGTTCGATTGCATACACAACACTCAAATGCTCCCCTATATGTTGTTATCAATTCATTTAGAAGTAGTTAATAGCGGCATTTCTCTCACTTTTGTCACAAAGTTGTTTTCTGAGGCAGTGTACTAGGTTTAAAAACCACACACACTTCAAAAATATAAGTTTCACAATGTAGAAACATAAGTAAAAGTCTATTTTGCTAAATATGAATCGTTATATATAAAAAGAATGAAATGGAAATGTAGCTAACTAAAGGGACTGGCAATGAAAGAACAACAAAGCAACTATTAGATAAAGCGTGCCTTTAATAAATGACCCCATTCATCCTGAGCTCAGCTCTCAAAGAACGACACAATCAAAGAAAACACAGCAGTCTGTCATTTCAAACAAACGCTTTTATGAGACCGCTAACTAGCTGTCCTGAAGTGATACATTAATCTCATCGCCAGCCTTTACAATACACAGAATCCATGCCGCAAAACTAAACTCTGAAACGCCATCACGCTTTGTGTCATCAACAAAACGCTGTTCAAATGCAGATTTTCCAGAGGAATCCACTGCTGGAAATACCACAAACCCAAAAGAGTGATCTCACTCGAAATGCACATGTTTTTGCACGGATTCGGGCGATTGTATTGAATCATGCGGTCATTATGGCCATCTCCTGCAGAATACATTTACTTTTAATGTGGAAGGCCGTGCTGCTTTCTAGACTTGCAAATCACATTTCCAACTACAAGGTCTGAAAGCAACTTTGGTTTGTAAAATTACAGTAAAGCTACTTTGCTGAGCACAGTTGAAAGGAGCGGAAAGGCACTACATTTACAGATACGGATTGTGCTGCTGGGTTTTGGCGTAAAACAGAGTTTGCTGGACCAGAATGAAACGCAGTGGAAAAAAACCTCAAAGGGCTTCTGTGGGTTTAGCGAACTAAATCCAAGAACCTTCTTCTGTAACAAGACTCTTAGTCATGCGGTTTCTCTCTGTCGGACGGATTCATTAAAAGGAGACTGAAAGCATGGCGGTATATTCTGGACGGCCACGCATTAGCTAATCTTTGACACTGTACATCGGGCAATGTCACAATCCAGTCTGTGAAGTGACAGCAGATAACAGAGGGATGACAGACAGAAAGGGCAACTAATACTTTTAGGGAGAGAAATTATGCAACTAAGGCTATACAATATGTCATAAACTCAAGGATTTGAAACTTCATGCTTTCAAAGAATAAACTCTTGGATTTAAAAGATAAAAAAGTGAATTTATTTTTATATTTGTATAATACTTTCTTAAAAAGATTATTTTTTTCATTATATCACCTTTTTTTAACTGTATACTTTTTATATTATATATCATTTTATTTAAAGTACACTTTATGCTTTCAAATTACAATGAACTATTGTTAAAAAACTTATATTTTATTTTATTCACAGCATACTATATGCTCTCAAAGTAAAATGTACTATTTTAGATTAAATATATATTTTATTTATATTTTTTATTTTAGTTCATATTTGTACTTTATTTTGAAATATTTTGCATATTTTAATTTTTATTGTTTGTCATAATGCTAATTTTACTTTATTTTTATTTTATTTTATATCGCAACTTATTAAATTTTTCAAATGTATTTAATTTAATGCAAAAAGTCATGCCATTGAAACACCATATAAATCATGTAAAACAAACTATTTTATTTATATTTTATATATCACTTTATTTAAAGTATACTTTATGCTTTCAAAGTACAATGAGCTCTTGTAGTTTAAAGATACATATTATTTCATATTTTATTTCAGGTTTTATTTTCTTTTTTGTCATTTTTTTTATTTTACACACAAAGTCACGCCACTGAAGCACTTGTGCTAAACTGATACATCAGCGCAAGAGAGACAGAAACTCACCCGCTTGCGCGATGTGAAGAACAGCTACTACAGTAAAAGCAACACAGATCTTCATTTTCAGCACTGTTGGTTTGGTCCAGGGTTTAAAGGCCTCACCTGCAACACAAAACACAAAACCACACAATTACTTCATTTACAGCTAAAGCTGAAGCGTGTCATTTCTGTGCCTCCAAACGTCATTGCAAAAATAATTATTGTTTTAATATTTCAGCCACTGGTCAGCCAAACAGATGTCCAGAGATAATTATTCACATGTTTAAGGCAAATCAACCAGTCCCAATGCATACTGAGTTGTAATCTGTTGAGTAAAATCCTCTTAAACATGCTTGATTTATTCTGGGCACGAATGACACCATGACCAAACATGCCACTGAGCGTGTGTGAAGTTACCATAGAAACCGGCCAGCGATTTTGTCAGTTTGCCAGAATCTGAACGTGTCGGACCCCAGCTTTGCATTCCTTTGAAACTTGCTAGATCTGAAGGTTACGTGGTTATCTTCAGAGAGATTACAAGAGCACCTGCATTTCGACTTGAACCTCCATAAAGGATCAAAGGCTCCGAGGGGCCGAGGGCTCAGGTACTGCCTCGCTAATAACGGTGTGCTTGTTTAAATGCAGTTACATAACCGATATAGACATACACGGGATCCTGTTTCCTGGTTTCGGTATTGCAGACTCCAGCTATGCTTGACGGACCAATTATACGAAGAGGAAAGAGACACGACAATGCTTCCTTTGACTAACCATGCCATTTTAAATGGTAAATGTTTTCTTGCACATAAAAGCTGTGCAAATTCAGCTTAAATGAGCTGTTTTCATTGGTATTCTGCATTGGCATTATCGTGCTGTGATGGTTATTAGCACTGCCAATCTGCCCGAGGCATGATGGCTTCCTTGTCCCAAAGTAACGGTTGCATCATGACCTGTCCGACGTGTCAAGACTGCGATGTTATGCATCTGCTCTGTGTAGCATGCGGATCCATTGCTGTCTTTGTTATATATTGAGGAGTAATGGTCAGGAACGGCCAACTTCTTATCACATTGGCACCGCAATCCATTCCAATCTGGGTCTGTGCAAAGGATTGAGGAAATATTGCGAAGAATAGATAAGCAGATATCGTCTGGTTTATTCAAAGTGCAGTGCAAGGGACAATATGTTACAGCAGAGCATGACGACGTCTCATGCAACACAAAAAGAGAACGAACAAACAGACAACAATTTCAGATTCAGTCTGTTCCTCACACAAAAATATCGTATGACTTAGAATATGGCATATGGACTTTTTTTAATAGTGCTTTTATGTGTAATTTTATTTTATCTTCCAAATGTACAGAAAATGACAGTCTAGACACCTTTTTCCTTTTGTGTTGCACTGAAAAGGAAAAATAATATGTGTTTTCGCAACAAGAGGGTGAGCGGATGATGAAAGAAGTTTCATTTTTTTGGGGTGCGCTATATCTTTAAGATTAGAGCGCATCTGATGGCTCACAACAATGCCTGCGACGACACTGTGGCAATAACAGTGAAAAATGGAAACTGGAGTCTGTGCTGGATGGAGTAATACTTTATTTGAGTCTTCAGTGATCCACGTGGTCATTTATTCTGCTATCAGCTGTCGACCCGGCGCAAAAGATGCTGGCGGTGGGTCAAACACACGACCTCTCCCTTTAAGAGCCAATGAGATCTACTTCAACTGAGACCTGCAAGAGAATAAAGGACTTATGATGAACTTATGATGAACACGAACAAAACAATACAACTTATATAAAAGATGAACATCTACACTCACGTTCGGGACCAGTAAAAAAAAATCATACTTTTATTCAGCATTAAATTCATCAAAAGTGACAATAAAGACATTTATAATGTTAAAAAGATATCTTGCTTAAATAAATACATATCACTATTTTGCAGCACAACTGTTTTCAACATTGATAATAATCAGAAATGTCTCTCGAGCAGCAAATCAGCATATTAGAATGATTTATGAAGGATTATGATACTGTAATCTTAGAATAGAGTAAATAGAAAACGGTTATATTATATAGTAATAATATTATAGAATATTATATACTTTCTTCAATCAAATACAAGCAGCATAATAGCCTAATAGACATAATAGACTTTGGAAATCTTGCTTACACTGATTAAACCATCTGACTTTGCATTTTATAGTTTGTAAATTCATCTTACACTGTGCAAACTGCCATTTCAAAATCACATTTAGATATGCAGCACACCGAGGGAAACACGTTTGCAGGTAAATAGAGTAGTTTGACTTCTTTGCGCACACAAATAGCAGCATCTTCTCTTTCCCTGCAGTTAAAGTGTAAAAGTCAGCAGACTGCTCTCTCACTTTCAGCACACTGACTCTGTGTCTGGCGTGATAGAATTAGATGAAAATTGACAGGAAAAAATCCCCTTATTGGGTTTTCCAATGCACGCCGATTCCCCTGAGCCAAATACCACAAGATCTACGAGGCTGACGCCTGCTCAGCCGTTCAAAGGTGACATGCATCTTTCATCACAGATCTGCATACATTTCTAACATAAATGTGGATTATTGAGCACTGTAATGTCCTCTTCATTTAAGCACATTGTACTCTTCTGCATATGAGTGTGTTCGCAGCGGACCGGCTGTCTGGATGTTGCATGCAAACACACATATCTATCTTTAGATTTAGCCAGCTGCCCGCGATGTAATGCATGCAGAATGACCATCTGAAGATAATATTGCACAAATAATTAGCTAAATCAAGCACCATGATTAATCTTGCTCATACCCATTAGTTAGTGATCTAACCAAACCAAACCACTTAAACTAAGCATTCAACTTTGCGATATAAGTCATCTATCACCATTTGTGCTATGTGCATGAATGACACATGTACCTCGAATTATGCATTTTGTCAAACTCTACAAGCAAAAGTATAGATTTTGTAGGTTCATTTTGAGATTTGGGGCAATTTTGGCTCCATAAAAAACAAAAACAGTCTCATGTTTTGGCCAGAAGGAACAGTTTCAAGTTAAAACATCTTAAAAATGGATTTGTTTCTAACAAATTTGTCTCTAAAAAAGTGAACGAAAAACATCCAATAGGAGGAACCCAATCTAGACAGCAGAATATCAGAGATTTGGACTTGGGCTCAACTAGCAATCCCCCAGAAACCTTAGCAATGACCCACAACACGGAGAGTTTTCCACAATAAAGCTCACCTCACATCTTCTCCAGCAAGCGTACAAATTGAGTTTCTTTTCACGTTGCTCTGTTGCAGACCGCTCTGCCACTCCTGCATGCCCTCTCAGACGTCTTTACAAATCCCCAACACTGAGAAAGTCTATTCCAAAACATTACATCACCCCAGTGAAGACAAGCTTTGCTTCGATCCAGACCTCGCCTCCCGGATTTACCTCCCAGTGCAATCAGCGTCTCTCTTTCTGGGCTCTCTATCTTCTTACAGAGACTGTTGCCCTCTGTGGCCCTCGCAGATAACACACTTCCACCCCTGTCCTTCATGTTGACCCTGTCCTATCAGCACAGAGCAAAGGAACTGCCGCCTCAGGGTTTCTATCGCAGTTACACTCATAATATAGCTGCAAACTCAACGAAGAAAAATGATCTGTATTAGGGATGTTAGTCAATTCAAATATTTATCGAATTAATTACATCATATGAAGATTAATTAATCAAATTAACAGTAATTAGTTGCACATATTAATGTGACAACAAAACAATATTGTCGATGAGCAGATAAAAAGGGCTTTAGTTTTATATCACTGAACAATGAAGTCTAATTCCTGCCAACTTTCCTAATTTTGCAATGGAGTTTGTCATTAAGATTATATATTATATCTGTTTTTTGAGAAGTAAATCATCATATAAGACTGATTTCTGAAGGATAATTTGACCCTGAATTCAATTCTAAACTTAGCTTTGCATCTCAGGAATAAATTACATTTAGAAATATATGCAAAAATAAACAGATATCTGGAATTGTAATAATATTTCACAATATTACTGATTTTACAGTATGCTTTGGTGAGCATAATAGCATAGAATCTAAACAACCTCAAATGATACATTAGTGCCATCAAATGATTAATCATATTCAAAATATAATATATATGTATATATATATGTGTACTGTTTTTATTTATTATTTAAATATAAATACAAACACATACAGTATATATATTGAAAAAATGTACATGTAGATTTATATATTTATTTATATTATTATATTTTATATTATATATAAATATTATATAAACATAACATATTTCTGTTATATATATGCATGCATGAGTTTGTATTTATATATACAAAATAAATATACACAGCACACACACATATATTCTGTAAACAAAAACTTTTACTTTGGATGAGATTAATCTGCCGTATATGTATATATATATTCATACACACAGTATGCCGTGTTTGTGCATGATATAGCATGATATATCTCCTGTACACGAGAGTCGTACTGATCAGGGAAGGGACTGCACACAAGAGGATGAGAGGTTTTTCTTTTCTCTTTCATTACACTGAAATGTGTTTCAAGCATACTGGCTGACTTTACAGGAGCAAACAGGATTGACCCAGAGACGCAGTTAAAGGAAACGTTACGAGCTCGGTGGGCCGCCGCGCTCCTGTTGCACTCCAGGAAAACACTGTGGATGAACTTCAGCAGGAACATCTGATGGGAAAACTCCTCGTTTATTTCATTGCAATGCTGGGTTTTATAATCCAGAGCACTTTTGATGATGTAAGAACATACTCACTGGAACCTGAATTAAAGTTTTTAATTTATAATGCAATTACCGTAGCCTATAAAAGTCCTGGGACTACTGACTACCGCGGAGTAGATTAAAAGCCATTTTCATCAGACTCTCAAACACATAAAACGAGTCGCCTCTGGAAGCTTCCGCAGCAGAGAAAGCTGCTGACGCGACACCTTCAAGTAATAATTCACACAAAAAGAGACATTTCTGCCATCATTTACTCGCCCTCATGTCACTGCAGACCTGTATGATTTTCTCCGGTGGTTTAACGAATGCTGAAGTAGCTTCTTTAGCATACAATGACAGTGACCAGCGGCATAACATGAAAAAGACACATCATAAAAGTCATTCATATGATCTAGAAACAGACTGAAATGGACCCAAATATCAATGAGCAAATTCATATTTGCATATATTCAATATGCCAGATGAAGATGTGCATGTTGGACATAAAAGATATCATCTGACTGATGGTGGCCAGTTTTGAATATGCTGAAGTAGTGCTGTCACAATATCAATGCCAGCTAATTTTCACAAAATAATTATTTATTATGTTCCTGTAGCTCTATAGCAATGCTGAAATCAAAGGTGCATGAACTCATATACAATGTTTGCTTTGAATGTCATTTAAGAATTATTTACTCTTTTGTTTCATGGCACTACAGCAATGCAAAGTCACAGGTTTGATTTATTAAATGCATGAAATTATATAAAATGTTTACTTTGAATGCAATACAAGTTGCTTTGAATACATGCATCTATCAGTAGCATTAATGTAAATTTGAATATCATTTTTTTTTTACTCATTTTAATTTAATAATTTATGTCCATGTAGCTACATTTGAATGCGATGTAATTCACATTGAACCAAAGCATCTGTCAAATGCATAAAGGTGAGTTCAAATTATAAAAAATGTAATCTTCAAAATTAGATTTCTTATTTTTTCAAAAACAAATTATATGAAATTACTAATTTTATGTTGCTATAGGTCAGGGAATGCATGCTGATATAAATTATATGATATGCATGATATGATATACTTTGAATGCAACATAAGTCACTTTGAATAAACATATCGGGCAATTGCATAAAATACATTTAAATTTAAAATTTAAAATGTTCATTTTTGTATCATTATTTTACCTTTCTGTAGCCCAAACAGCTAAACATGAATTTACTTTGAGTTTACTGTGAATACAGTGTAAAAAGTTTTTAATAAAAAAATCTGGAAAATACATAAATGTTGCTATTTTAAAATGTTTTGTATTAATATTATTAATGCAAACTGAACTAAAAAAACTAATGCATTTATTATTTATAATGAAAACAATAGCATAGCTTTAAAGTGTTTTTCAATTAATTAAACATAGCTTCAAAAAAGACTAACCATCAGTGATATGAGAACAAAGCAACACATGACAAACAAAAGAACAAAGAGAGCACTTGATGTGTTTCTGTGTGCCACTGTAGAGGCTGATTAAAGCTTTTAAACGTATCCAGTTATCCAGAGCAGTGAGCGATTCTCATCAGTTGCTGTTTGATTATTATTAATCACATCACATATAGCAGAAGGTCTATTAAGCAGCATTTGCACCACAAAACCTGCTGCACAGATTAATTATGACATGTGAGATGTTTCAGATCGTCTGTTTACATTCACTTCATACATAAATGGCTGTTTGCATTAATATCTTGCCAAGATCTTGACCATGCATAGGTCAGTGGAAAAAACTAGCATAACACTCAGCGGCATTTCCTGAGAGAAGATGGTCTGTACGTTGCTCATCAGCGAAAGGTACGACGGCCTCCAGAGTGATGAGCGGTGATGATTAATTCAATGAAAGCGGTGTGTGTGTGTTAACGGGGAGAGAGCGGAAGACGGTGAAGGTTATAGACGCTCTCCGGAGGCCAGGAGGAATCTGAGCCTTCAGAAAGAGCTGGTGTTGAACTGCTATTTTTACAGCCGGCTCTCTCCAGGACGCTGTAATCCAGCGGAGACTGAGGTGCGCCGCTGTGACAAGCACAAGAGAGTTTTTACTGCTAACACAGCACTGCACCTCTGACCCGAGAGCGCTGACGCTCATGGAGGTCACCCGTGGACTGAGCACTTCACTGTAGACAACCTGCATGAGGTGGAGGTCATTCTCAAAGGCTTATGAACAGGTTAGAGATGACCTTTGCTGGCCGAGATGGTCTAGATGGCTGATCAACTGGTTCACGTCACCTGGTAGATGGCAAAACTTCTTAGAGTAGACCGCTTTGAACCAGCTACTAAGTTAGCAGTTTGAACACTTTACTGGAAAAGTGTCATTTCTGCAACCTGTTAGAAAACAGGCGCAACTATATGGTCAGAAATGACATTGTAAGGACTGTCTGACAACAAATAGTAGTATAGTACCTTAACAACTTTGATTAATTATATATATATATATATATACACACACACACACACACATACATACAAAAAATAAAAAATAAAAAATTTAAAAAAACAACAAACAAGTTGTAGTACTACCTGGGTTGTTATAGTTAAATCAAATTAAAACCATAATGTTATTTGAAATAAATTAAATATTCACATAAATAAAAAATACAAATAAATAAATAAAAACTATTTTTCAGATACGTTTCTAATTATTTTGACTCTACAAATAAATAACTAAAATAGCTAAAAAATTAAATAAACTAAAATGAATATTTAAATATATATTTAAACAATTATTAAATAAAAAATGACAAAACAACTAAATTACTAAAACTTTAAATTAAATAAAAATAAAAATATGAAATATGTAATGACACTGAAAACTGTAATGAAAACTAAAGTTACTGAAAAAAAAAAAAAAAAAAAAAATTAAAGTTAAATAGAAAAACAAAACATTATAAAAAGAACATGAGCACATTACAAAGTTACTCAAATTAAACTAAAATAAAAATATAACATTAAATGCTAATTCAATATTAAAATTACTTCAGATTTGATTAAACCGAGAGAAGAAAAGTTGAGCAGAAGTTGTTTTGTTTAAACTGAAGGTTATTCACACAAAAGATGTAAAATGCTGCATGGGGACAAAAATACATTTGCATAGCTTTTTTCAACCTGATGATTGAAATGAACTGTCTGAAAAAAACAAATTGATGCAGTGAATCATATTTCCCAATGCCACACAAGAAAAAGACATACATGCAAGCTGGGAAATTAACTTTTCAGACACAATTATATCATTTCATTTTCAAATGGCTAAAACAATTCACCTCACATGCATGAGCCGTGACGTGCTACTTCCTTTATCTGTTCACACTATGAATCAAATCTTACTCTCAAAACACGTGCATCTTTTTTAAATAAAACTAAAGTTACCAGCACACCTTGATTCCATGACAGCACGTTTGATTATCGCCTGAAGCTGTGTGCAGTGCTGTAGTAGTCCTCAGTGACATGGCTTTCAGTTAGTTATTCCCAACACAGAGAAGAAGTAACACAGTTTGCTTAACCTAGCAGTCTCCCACTGACACACCTGCAGGATCATTGATTTAACCAGCATGCCGCAGCTGGTTTTAGAGCTAATTGAGCAATTGTGCACTACTTGTAAACGTTACGAATCCTGCATGGGGGGTAAACCTCGCAACATGTTTCAGATTCCTCCTCGACAGGCTCGGCTGGTACAGGC